>LN483608.1:67094-205901 GCA_900002565.1 Culicoides sonorensis
TCTCGAATTTAACTCTTCCCGGGAAAATCGACATCTCTAGTGCCCATACAAAGAAATAAGATGACCAGATGAAAATTTGAAAAAAATTGACATTATTGCTTGATTTAGATGGGGCGACAATTTAATTCTTGCGATACATGAAAATAGAGCCAGTTACCCATGATGATGTTTATACTTTTCCGATTAAAACGTATTTTAGGCTTTAGCTTCAAAGGTGATACCTCCTTTATTTCTTCAGCTCGACGAGACCTACAACTTATCGAGAAAGTTAAAAATTACCTAACTTTAGTGAAAAATTGAGGAAAATATTATAGATTTTTCCTATCTAAAAATGAGCATTTCGAATAATAACTGAATTAAAAAAAAAAAATTTAACTTTTATATGGTGAATATACGTAAAACTCAAATATGACCGCTTTTATGAGGCTTATTCTCATATTTCTCTATGTTCTCCATCAAAATGACGTATGGAGCAAATATAGATAGGAAATAGAGCTTTCATTTTATAAAAAACTTCGATGGAGAAGAGCGGGTTAACCCATTAATTCCAGATAAAGTGGAAAAAATTTTCCGTTTGTAGGTTTCGTCGAGCTGATGTAATTTGTATATAACTACTTTTCTGTATCTGAAGCAATAAAGAAAATATCATGGTTTGAAGTTAAAATCTAAAATACGTCTTAATGGGTTAAGCCATGGGAAAAGTATATATACCATGATATTTTTGTGATGGACACCAGTAGGGCCTTCTACTATGAGCGTATGAATAAAATCGGAAACTATGATTTCCACACTCGGCACCATTAATATGGATCTGACCTATAAGTAAATTTTTGAGTTTGAAGAAAATTGAATTACTATTTTTTTGCTTACTTTTGTCAGGATTTGAATTTATTACAGTCAAAATTCATACTGTTAAATATTCAAATTTATTGTACATTAATTTTAAGAATTTAAATTTACTGTTATTCTAACAGTAAATTTAATTTTAAAAAATAATTTTTAAAATTATAATTTTTTAAAAAAAATATCGGTTTTCGTGACTTTAAGCAGTAACCATGTTACACGAAATAACTACTTAAAGTAAAGGTAGAGTAAATTAAAAGTTAAAGTATTCAAAATCGACTTTGCAATCATTAATTAAAATTATATAAACATTTAAGTTTACCTTTACAAAGTGGAGTTTGACCAGTCCATTTTTTATCAGCTCCACATCTTCTAGAGCTTTCTCCTACAAGAGTATAGCCATACTTACATTCATAGCTTACAACAGAATTGTATGAACAACTTGTGTAAATTGCCTTTCCATTTTTTGGATTCTCCGGTGGTGGACATTGAACTGCTGTAACAACTGAAAAACATTATTGAAAAAATAATTAGACTTGAAGGGTCAAAGCAAGGTATTTTGCCCAAGTAGGAATAACTTTTAAACCAACAAAAAACAACGAAAGAGAATATAAGACACTTACGCCCATGATTAAACGAAGTAAAATTCATAAACAATTAAAATTCACGAAATAAAAAATTTATTACTAGATTAAAAAAAAACTGGATGCAAACCAATTTTATTCCTTGGTTAACGTATTGAATTTAATGGTGTTAGTGTGTATATGTGATATGATCATATTCACTCTGTACAGTTGTACATATATGTACGTTCAGTCCTTTCCCGATTGTTAATGAATAAAGACGCAATTAATTTTAACTCCAAGTGTTTAATTGACTTTTCACTTTAATCTTTAGGTTATGGGCCCAGCCCATATCGGGAAAATAAAGTTCAGCTCGTGTTTACTGTTTTAAAGTACTGTTTTACGGAATTTCATGTTAGTTTGCCCAATAATTCGAAATTAATATTTGCTTAAATTGTGGCGTCATTGTTCAGCAAAAATGGCGGATAAAGTGGTGATTGAAAAATTGAATAACGATAATTATGCTTTATGGAGTTTCAAGATGCGTATGTATCTGATGAAAGAGGACTGTTGGGATTCAGTTAATGACACGATTGATAATGTGGATACGCCTGAAATAGAGATAAAGCGTAAAGAAGAAAAATCTCTTACCCTCATTTCATTGAATGTGGAAGATTCTCAACTGGTATTATTGAGACATGCAACAAGTGGTTGTGAAGCATGGAAAATTCTGAGAGAACTACATGAACGTAACACAACAAGCAATAAGGTACGCACTTTAAAACAATTATTTACGACAAAATTATCACCAGGAGGATCGAAGGAGCAGCATATTTTAAAAATTACGGAAGCTGCGGCTGAACTTGAAGCAATGGATTGTAAAGTAAATGATGAAATAATCGTGGCAGCCATTTTAGCTAGTTTAGGAGATGGATATAGCGCAATTGTAACTGCTATTGATGCGTGAGACTATTCTCGTTTGACATTGTTGCTTGTGAAAGGCAAATTATTGGAAGAGTGGCAGCAGATTAAAGAACGTGAAAATGCTGAAGTTGCATTTACTGTAACAATGGGCGGAAAACCTCCGAAGAAGAAAGATGTATTTACGTGTTATTGGTGTAAAGTTGTTGGCCACCTCAATCGTGATTGTATTTTAATGAAAGAATACATTAAAAAAAGAAATGAAAATAAATCTGCCAAAATGGCTCGTTTTAGCAAATGGTATTCAAGTGTTTCTCATTTCTCAATTCCCTCAAAGTGGCACATTGACTCGGGAGCATCCACTCATATGACATGTGATAGAAGTTTATTCAAAAATCTTGTTTTGGATAAATTTGGAAATATCACTGTTGCTAACGGATCCAAAGTGAGTGTAGAAGGAAAAGGAAATGTGAAATTGACATTGAAGTTGAATGAAAACAAAGTTTTTAATGTTGAATGAGAGGATGTGTTTTATGTACCGAAACTTGATGGAAATTTTATATCTGTTAAAAAGTTGGCTGACAAAGGCTTTATGGTATCATTTTTTGGAAACGGATGCAGATTACGGAAAGAAGATGAAGAAATGATAATTGGGTCATTTAAAAATGGTCTCTATGAATTACATTTGAATACAAGTCATATCTCGTACGTTGCTAAGTATGAAAATGACAAATGTGTACATGATTGGCATAAGATTTTAGGTCACAGAAACCAGGCGGTCATTCAAAGAATGGGAAGTCAAGGTTTGACGATCAGAAAATGTAGTTGTTCTAACGTGTGTGAATCTTGCATTCAAGGAAAGATGAGTCGAAAATCATTTTCAAGAAGTGATAATGTAAAGAAGGTTCTGGATTGTGTGGCCACTGATCTTTGTGGGCCCATGCAGGTTGAAAGTCCTTCACATTCTAGATACTTTATCACATTCACTAATTTATGTACTGGTTATTGTGAAGTTTATTTCATGCATTCAAAAGATCAAGCAGGAACGAAGATAAAGGAATATGTAGCTAAATTGAAGAATTCAATGGGAAGAAAGCCGATTCATTTGATATCAAAATATTTAAAGTTAAGTGGAATTGAATTTGTATCTCTCTTTAACTTTTATAGTGAAATTATATATACCAAAATGCGGAGCTGTGAAGCAGCGGAGCATTTGATATCAAAATATTTTAAGTTAAGTGAAATTAATTTTGTATCTCTCTTTAACTTTTATACCTAAATGCGGAGCAGCGGAGCATTCGATATCATAATATTTTAAGTTAAGTGAAATTGAATTTGTATCTCTCTTTAACTTTTATACCTTAACTTTTATTATATCAAAGTATATCTCAGAATATCTCTCTTTTTAACTTTTATACATTGGTTCACTGCATATAAAAATCATGCAAATGAAGTGTTAATCGGGAATCTTAAAATATTATGGTATCGAATGCTCCGCTGCTTCGCAGCTCCGCATTTAGGTATTAAAGTTAAAGAGAGGGATTAAAACTCATTTTAATTAACTATAAATATTTTGATAGGTATAAAAAATTAAAGAGAGAGATAAAAATTCATTTCACTTTACTTAAAAAATTTCGATATCAAATGTATAAAAGTGAAAGAGAGATACAAAATTCATTCCATTTAACTTAAAATAATGTAATACTGTAAAGTAGATAAATCTAATATACGATGACCTTCCGTATATTGACGAAAAAAGAAAATGAGAAACCGTATATTGACAAAAAAAAACATTCAAATTTAGCGTATATTGACGAAAAATAGAAGCTCAAAAATTTATTAGAAATTTGAGTAACATTTATACATTGACAAACCTATTTTTGCTTTGAAATAAGTACTTATGTAAAAAACATTTCAAATTCTAATATTTAGAAATGAATTTAGTGATTAGAAATGAAAATATATGAATTTTTCTTTATTTTTTATTCAAAAACGTACATAATTTAATAGACGATTTCAGCGTATATTAACTTCAAAATGACCGTCTATTAAATTATCTACGTTTTTAATGCTTATTCAAATTTTTTCCGTTACATCGTATATTAGAATTATCTACGTTACAGTATACAAGTTGTATAAGCGTCCTTCCAAATGGGAAGGACGCGTCCTTCCGTCCTTCCAAACGGGAAGCCTAGTAGCGAACACCAAATTCCAGAAACAGACATCATCGCTCGTAGCGCAACTCCATCACCCATCAAGTTTAATCCTGATACGGACTAACGTCTACACAAGTAAAACCCAAAACTCGGCTTGGCAGTCAAATAAAGAAGCCCGAATATCTAGAGGACTATGAGGCTTAACACGGCGGGGGAAGATGTAGGGTTGTAATGACATGACATGTTATGGTGGGTTGGTTGGGTTTTGTTTATGTTAGAAGCACAAGAAAGAGGTGAAATAAAGATTTAATATTTTGACTAAGAATATAAGTGTATTTATTTGTTTAGATAAGAACGCTACACTTTAATGGTTCGAAGACGATTAATTATCGTACTTTTAAAGTGAAAAGATTTTTAAAACTGTTTTTTTTTGTGAAATTTTACAGTACTATAGGTAATAAATATCTGAGAGTAGTTCGAATAACACTCGAGCAATATCATCGAGACATTATAGAGCTCAACGGAAGATATAAATTGAAATTTATTTAAGCTTTTATTTAGTTGGAAAAAATAGTGTAAGTATGTCTATTCAGTATGTTGAAAATAAAGACTCCCTTGACTCCATTAATTCCGATAATGATTCGGAATATGATCTTGCTCAAAGAAAGTCAGACATTTTTCTGAGGATTATTTAAAATTCGAGACAGAATACGACTCTCAAGAAAATATAGAGAACAAGAATTCTTACGTTTACTTTAAAGGACAAAACCGACAAACCGTTCAAAAGGTCTTAAACACAAAGATCCAATATTGTACGTCAAAAGCCTGGTTCAGCGAGATTATCATCAAATTTCGGTGTTTTGATAATAATTTAAGTATTGAAAAGTTCTATGAAAAAAATCTTGACTAAAATATTCATTCATTATATTTAAATAATTAATATTTGTAACCTTTTATATAGTTAAAAAGTATATGTTTACTACTTAAATTGTATTAGGCAACTTTGTACCCATCCGACCAACAACGTACATACTTTATATTTTCACAAATTTCACATTAATAATTCAATTTTGTTTTGAGTGAAACGTCCAAACTAAGGGTTTTACTTCGCATTTTTTAACATATTTTAGTATGTTGCATAGAACATTGTGTCCCACCCGATTTATTTTTCTTATTAAAAACGTTTTTTGTGAAAACTATTTATCTGGTTGGTTCTTGTTTATTAAAAAATAATAAATTTATATTATTTACTATTTTAATATAATAAAAAAAAAAGAAAAAAAAGATGCAATATTGTACGTCAAAAGCCTGGTTCAGTGAGATCACCATCAAATTTCGGTGTTTTGATAATAATTTAAGTATTGAAAAGTTCTATGAAAAAAATCTTGACTAAAATATTCATTCATTATATTTAAATAATTAATATTTGTAACCTTTTATATAGTTAAAAAGTATATGTTTACTACTTAAATTGTATTAGGCAACTTTGTACCCATCCGACCAACAACGTACATACTTTATATTTTCACAAATTACACATTGATAATTCAATTTTTTTTTATGGAAAATAAGTGTTTTGTGAAGCTTAAACAATATTTAGAGATGTCAAGGAGTATCAGACCCACAGCTTTGATAGAAGTTTGAAAAAAATTAAGTTGAAAGTCCAAGTGCCTACATTTGTAGGCATCTGGCTTGTTAAAGGTTAAAAAAAAATTCCTATTCTTTTTCATATACATTTAATATGATATCTCACTTGAAAAATACATAAAATAGCAAAAGCGCACCCCATTTCATCTTTTTTTTCGGTTGCCACAAAATTTTTTTATCACCTCCTCATTCTTCTCTTCTTCTATAAACATATAAATAAAGAGCAACATCATCGTCAGTCTCGTGGTTTAGCTACATATTCATTGTAGTGAATTTTATGTGTAAAATTTGTATAAGGGCGATTTTTATATTTAATTCAATGTGTTTTATTAAAAATAAAAATGTATATAAGGCGACATCAGTAGATAGATAGAGAGAAAAAAAAATCGTATAAAAATAAATGGGGAGACAAATAAATAAATAAAAAGCTTTAACACATCATCCCCATTTTGCCATTTTTTTTACACTGTGTTTTGTGTAAATTTGTGGATGATTGTAATTTTATACAATGTACATTTATTATGTTACGAAAAAAGAATACTACGCTATCAAAAGATGGTGAATTGAATGAATTAAGGTTTTGATCATAATTCACTTGAAATTGAATAATTCGAAAACTATCGATTCAAATTTAAATCAATTGAAATTTAAATTATAAAAAAATAATTAATTATTCATCAAATTGCATGTTCTTAAATTTTAATATCATTCAATTGAAATTTTCTCCTCATTTCATTCCGATTCATTTCAAATTGAATTATTGCCCCTTCTTTTAACTTCATTCACTTACATACACATAAATTCCCCGTTTTATTTATTTTTTCAACATTCATATTTATGCGCATCTCATTCAAGTTTTATTCATTCAACACATAAAATTGTGGAATGTCCTACTCACTCTTCAGCATTTTCTCTCAATTTCAATGTTCTATTTCACTCTTTTGCAACCAGAATTGCAAATATTGCAATAGCATATCATTTGATTCATAAAATAAGTTTTTTGGCTGTATGTGAGTTTGTATCATCATCATTATTAGTTGTTTGCATTTAAATAAAAGCAAATATTCGAGACACACATGTTACTCTGTCGAATATAAGAAGGAAGTAAAATATAAATATAATATTATAAGAAACATAAAATATATCTTGTAAAATTGTGTATGAGTGGGAGATGAAAAATACACCGAGCTGCTCTTCTGATATAAATTATAATGTGTGTGTCTGTGAGTCAAAATTAAAGAAAAAGAAAAATAATAAGAGAAAAGTTGTTGAATTGAATGTGTGTGATTTCTTTACATATTTCTTTTAAATTTAAACCACACCCAAAAATATGGCAGCGTGAATTTGATTATTTGTTATTATTTTCTTTACATTTTTTACATTGAACTATTTGTTATTTCAACAACTCATGAATTGCTGTGCTAATTTATAAATTAATGTAAGACTAAACTGCGAAACCTTTTTTGGTTTTTGTGACTTTGAATTCATGTTACTTTGAGTTATCTCCTTGAATATTTTACCATACAATCAAATAGTAATTAAAGTTGTTTTTTTTTTTGTTTGAGTGACAATCACTCATTAAACCATTTGAATTTGAAAGTTAATTAATAGCTTTAAAATTAAACATCAATCGAATTTATTTCATTAAATGAATGTTGGAAATACAATTTTTTGGTTGGTACATAAATTATGTCATTTTTAATATTAATTTATGACTTTGACATATCTCTTAGAAAAAAATTGAAATAAAAGAGAAAGATTTTAATGATGCACTTCACATATAATTAACATATTTTTATTTGTTTTTCTACATCATTATCGATCGATAGTCATTTTTTGATAGATATACGAAATATTTTATGACATATTTCATAAAAACTCATAAATAATTTAGTGATTTCATTTTATTAATAAATTTCTCACTATTTTAGGATGGTGCAAGTTTGCAGGATGTTCATGGTCTATCATACTTCATATAATGGAGGTCGTTCCAATCAGTTCCACGTTTTGCAAATTTATAAATAAGGTCTGGCACAATTTAGATCGTATCAACGATTTGAAAACTGGCTAATTTAGTTTTTAAATTCATTTTCTTGAGACAGAGTATCATATAAGAAGGCTGATCCTCCTCTTGATATCGACTTCCATAAGATTTGTAACACATCTCCAATTTTGTTCGGCCTTTTTGATTGAATATCAGTTAAAATAAAGTAATAATGTGAGAGATGACACACAATAGACATATTTATTCAAAATCAATAATAATAATAATCGAAATCATAATCATGTAGGTTTGTAACAAATGAATATCAACCTAACCACGATAGATAACAATCTTGATGAGTTAACATAATATTATATGCACATAAACATTAATAGTTGTCCCTTTTTGGGTTATCGTCTTGAAACAACATTACTAAGAAAGACAAAAAGTAATCATTTTTTTTTTTAAATTCAACATTTGATATGTCATAATTTATCAGACTTTAATCTGATCTGTGTTTCAATCAAATTTTATATTAAAATTTGATGTAAAATTAGTTAATCAATATGTGAGGTCTATTACAAAATTTGTTCACATGTTAAAATTTAAAACGCTTCTGTAATTTTTCTTCATTTCCTTTTACATTTCAGTTTCAATATTAAAGTGAGTATTTTTTTAAACATTTTTATATAAAAAAAGTGTATTATTTGAAAATTTACACAAATCCCCTAAAGTATGTGGTAATAAATCTTTCAAAATGATCCTCTCAGCCTCATTTTCTTTCATTTCACATACAGGAATAAATGTTTGTATTGTATTTTTCTCATATATGTGTAACTTTAAATGGGACTTGAATTTGAAATATAACTTTCATGTGTGTATTTGCTATGAAAAAATATAAGAAAGGAAAGCGCCATCCACATTTCCAAATATTATTATTATATATGCGCATTACTTCTGCTTCACTTAAATGTTGAATATTATGCATGGAAAAAAAGATTTATGTGTATTTGTATTTTTATATGTGAATGTCAAGGGTTTTATGTGACTATAAGGATGCGAAGACATGAGTTTTGAACAACTTTTTTTATTTCATGAGATTGAATTGATCGATTTTTAAAATTGTTTTAAATTGGTTGTTGTAATTTTTTTTTTATCATGAGCAAAATAGGGTTGCATTTATTTTTAATTTGAATCACATTCCATTTCATTCTCTTTGTTCATGACCCAAAATCTAAATTTAAAAGTATCATGAAAAATAAAATGCGAGCATTTAAATTAAGAACACAAATAAACTGTGCTTGTCTTTCAACTAGTCAACAACAAATTGTCATATGTCACCTACTTGTCACACAAATCAGTCAAGAAATGCAAAATGAATTAGTTGTGTGGTCTCCTCATCATCCTCTTAGATTAAAATTCAAATAAATTTAAATGAAATCCCAAAAAGTTTATAATTAATCCAATAACTTTTCAAAAAATATACAAACAGGAAATTAAAAGAATGAAATTTTGGCCATTTCATTATCATAATAAATTATAAAATGAAGGTCATTTTACCTCATCATCATCATTATACGGAAAAAAATAAATGTTTTTATCAATTTTTTTGATCCAAATCCAACTAATGATGATTCTCCTTTTAATATTTGTTTAACATCGATCTAAATTTGAACAAATAATTACCGCCATTTTATTAACATCAAATTTATACATTTTTCCTGATATTATTCAAAGATATTTTGTTCGATGTGTTATACTTTGAAAATTACATTAATTATCAGATTCAACCATTTTTATTTTTTCTTTGATGATAATATTAAAATAATTTTTATTTCGGGGAAAAATATACACATTTAGATGTAAACCGAAACAAATTATTACCTAGCTGATGTTAGACTTTAATGTCTGTTATTATTGTTATTATCGTACAAATATTGATAAACAACTTTGATAAGGAAAGACAAAATAAATAAATATTTTTACATTGTACAAAACCTATATTTTATGATGCCATGATTCGAATTTAGATGTAATGGAGATTACAATGAATCGGTTGACCACCATTTCATTGTGAAAAGAAATGGAAAAAATTATTTTTTATAGGGTGAAGTTTCTTTGAAAGTATTTCCTGGTCATGTGATGTCCTTGAATTGAGCCCAGGTTCTCAGATTATGACTTTTCATTCAAAAAGTTCGTCACATCACATTTTATGACTCAATTTCACTCTGGAACGTCTCTCAATTCAATGCAAAGCTGGCCATCTTAAAATTTAGGCGTTTTAACAGCTAAAACTTGTTATTATCTTATAATTCATAACAATTTATATGATGTGACTATCACTTTACATTTACAAAACACTTTTTTTTTCATTTATTATTATTTTTCAGTCAATTATAATTATTGTAATAATAATACTAATAAAACATACACATGGCTAGGCTTTAACATGCATCTATCTCTAATTACAAATTTTTGATTGTTATCAATAAATAATAACATTTTGTTAGGTTACAATGTTCTAATATTATTCAAACAAAAAGAGAGAAAAAAAAATTGAAATTATGACTGTAAAATAAAACAAAACGTTATAATTTCAAACAATTATAAAATATTTTTTACATGAAATTGAAATGTGATGCAATGAATGAACTGAAAAAAGATAGATGTAGTGAGATAAAAAGTTTTCCTGTTACAAATTAAAATATTGAGGTGTTTTAACGCATTTCAATGGGTTTTCATGAAAATGAGGTTGAAAATGGGATATTAAGCGCTGTCTGTATTTTCTAATATCGATTCTTCCTGGGTTGTATCACTTCTTCATCTGTTAAGGGAAAAATCGCTAACCTAAAGTTGATAATTTTCATTTGTCAAGTGAGAGATTTCCAATTCAAAAATCTGCAAGGTGCTGACTTTTAATTTTTGGAGCGATGACCGTTGAAATGCACTTTTATATCTCATTCTCACTCACTTTTCATTTAATTTTCTAAATTTTGTCTCATTTAAACTAATTCACCAACAAAAAAAAGACATTTAATTGCTTTCAATACACTCAAATAACGCTAATTATCTTAATTTTAACCAAAAAATTATCTTAAAGTAACAGCAAATGATAATTATTTCAATCAACCATGTGAAAAATTTGTTTAATTTTTGTGGTTTCATTTTAATTTTTAAAAGAAAAAATATAAATAATAATCCAAGATTTTTGTATATATTTTTTCCCTTATCTCATCACTCAAATCAACAAATTTAATATTCAAAATTTCATACATTGTATGCGTTACTTAACGATTAGTCAAAATTGAAGTAAATTTTTTAAAAAAATATATACACACATATCACATCAATTATATACAAATTAGAAATTTTCATATATTTTAACACGCCTGGTGTTGGTTTTTGGTTGCTTAAACATTTGATGCGTTAGTCGTGATGATCATTATCAAAAAAAATACAAAAAGACAGATATAGGAAAAAAGAACATCAATATAGGTGGCACGTTTTGATGTATTTATTCATATAATATGTGATCCATCAAATTTTTGGTTTGAAATCTAAGCATTTAGAAGAGAAATTTAAAATATGCTTTTATTTTGACATGAACATTCATGTAATTGTTCTTTGAAATTATATCTGATCAAATATATTTTGGATTTGGATAAAATGTCAAATTTGAGGACATTCTTAAAGGAATCGAAAATGATTGATGTACCGCTGGCATTGTTATATGTAACTTGAGCCAATTTCGATTTGCTTTGAAATGAAATGAAAGTGAACGAAAGTAATTTAATGAGACCATATTTTTATTTCTGTTTTCTTGCAAAAAGCAACAAAAAAAGAGGTGTGAAATGACCTCGTCCATCAATTTTGACTCAATTCATGGAAGACAAAACGTTTTGTATTTTAACATTTCACTCATCTATCTCTCATCATCATTATCATCATCATCATAAGTATCCAAAAAATATATTTAAAATAATTTTTTCTTCTTCTCATTGTTGAAATAAGTGCCATTTATTATGAAACTTATTATTGAATTGTCAAGAATTGAAAAAAAAAATAAATCATCTTTCCAACGAACTCCAATAATGATAATGCCAAAGAAAAGAAAGAAAAAACTCCTTTTAACCTATTTTTTGTTCCCTTCAAAAAACATTTGAAATTGTATTAAATTACATTAAAAGAAACAGATGAAAATAAATAACAATTCATCAATAATAAGTTCATTTTTCACACTAATGCTATTATGAAATGGTGTGAGATGTTTATTTAACTTATAATTTTCATGGGCTTTTGTTCAATGCATATTTTTGTTACATTTGGTCATTAATGATCTTTTTTTTTTCTTACTTTTCTTTGTAAGTGTGTATGAAGTCCAATTATTATTATTATTATTTTCCTAACATTTGTGTTTAAAAGACCTCCAATAATGAAGCACAAAAAAAAAAAAGGCAGTAAGGCGCTAATTATTGAACAAAACTTAATGATAATAAGAAGAGACGAAGAAAATGAAGCTGTTATTTCTCTTACAATGATCTCATCATTTATCATCACTTCATCAATAGAGTGTGTGTTATATTTTTCTTTGTTATATTCATGAATATGCAAGATTATTGTATTTTTATATTTTTTATTTGAGAAACTCCTCACACATAATTAAGTAAATTTTTTTTTATTTTGGAAAAAAGAACAAAAATAAGCCATTAAAATTTTTCACGCTTTTTTTTCATTTAATTTTTTTATTATGTTATGAACTATATTGACAAAATATAATTTTTTTTCGGTAACATACAAGCGCCGAAGTTTGTAAACACTTAATTGAGTAAAAGTGAGGCAATTGTTATCCGGTTAGATTAGTGTGGCGCCATGACATTGTCTTGACAGGAAAAGGTTATTTTTTAAGAATTTTTCACGGTTTTGAAACTGATTACCTTAAATCGTCTTTAAATGGATATGTTAAGATGAAATAAACGATTTATAGCGTTTTAGCGTGTAGAGACGCTAAGAAGCGTCAAAAACACGTTTAATATCGTTAAAACGTTTGAAGCGTTAATTTAACGTTAAAATACGTTTAATATCGTAAAAATAACGTTAATGAGCGCTTTTCCTGATCAATGATCCTCGGACTACTGAAAATGAATTGAAGTTGACGTCAATTTTATGGAGCATTAACAATAGAATGCAATCACGTGCATTGTGAATTAAAAATTTTAATTCAACTTCCATTTCAATGTCTCGAAAGAAATTCCTTTGACAATATAATTACAATACTAAAACAAAAACAAAACTTATAAAATATGAGACAAATCTCATATGACAACAATTAACATTGGACCTAACGCAGAGTGTCAGATCAAAAACAAACATACGACATCTCATATTTTAATTAATCAAGGGTGTGAGTATGTGTGTGATATTTTGCATTATTATTTTATATTAATTAAAATTTCATATAAAATTCCTTTTTATTTCATTGCATTTTTCAATTCCAAGTCAAATTTTTCATAATGATGATGTGTAAAAGTATAAAATTATTATGAGATCATGATGAGATGCATGGTGTTTATGTTTTTAAATTGTTTTAAATGACGTGAAAATGTAATTTATTGGATTTGTTGTTTAAATTTTTCATATAATTATATGCAAAAAAAATAACGTGAAATTTTACAAAGTCTGTTTCAAAAAGTTTTAAAACAATTTAAAATTGATTACTAAATTCACCTGCTAACTTTTAAATTATCATTATAATATTCATAATAATAATGGCTCGTAAAACATTTTACAACTTCAAAGTAATAATTTGTTCGCATGATTAGCAACTGCAATTATTTTGTTTAAGTTAAAAAAAAAACTTGAGAAAAAAAAAATCAAAATTAGTGAAGAAATGATCATCATTAATATTAACTGTATGACTGTATTTGCCTGTGTGTGTTTGTGTGACTTTTGCCAACATTTTCTTTAAATTCATTTTATTTTAAATATTTTTTTTTTACGTAACGGTTACAAATTTAAATGAAAGAAAGAAAAATCAAATATTTGGCCACCATCACCTTTCATTTGAATTTTGCCAACACAAAATAAAATTAATGTGTTAAGAATTCTCGTTTCAGATACAAGTCAATCACACAACACTCAAGAGAGTGCTCTTAACAGCAAAAGAAAAGTATTTAAAAATTTATTTTTATTTCATCTTCATTAATATAAATCTGTCAACAATTAAATTGTTGATTATTTAAAATGTTTTTATTTTTACACATTTAAAAATGACACTTATTTTTGTTGTTGTTGTTGTGATTGAAGCTCTAAAATTTAAAATAATTTCAATAATGTGGCAAGTGACACAATTTGAGATCATTATTTTATTTATTATTATTATGAAAATTTCTCTTTAATTTATTTAAATATCTAATGGGTGGCCAATTTAATTTTTATTTTGGTAATTGTACTTTCATCTTTTGATTTGGGTTCGTTCGTTTTAAAATAAAACCCGAACAGGACAAATTTGATATAAAATTAACAAAATTCAGTTCTAAGGACCAAACAAATTGATTGAATACTAACGTTAAAAGGTCAAGAAACGCACCCTAATGATAGAAAAACATCGTAAGAATGTCGAAATTCAACCATATTGATAAAAATATCGTTTAATGGTTAAGAAAAGAGACATCCTGATAAATAGTAATAATATCACCAATAAAAACACTTAACAACGTTTTTCCAATCCTTATAACTATCAAAATATTCGGAAAACAAACGAGCTTGTATGCGTATTTCACATGAATTTAGCAATAAATTAAAATATCTGCGTATTTTCTCTTGTTATTCCAAAGTTGCCTACATTTATTTATCGAAATCCATACAAAATTGACTGTTTTATTGCAAGAGAATGAATAAATTTTCAATTAAAAAAAGTGTTTTATATCGTTTTATAGATTTTTGGTTTTGTGAAAATTTATTGTTGCAGTAAAATTTCAAAAAAAATACATATTGAAATAAAAAACAATGAATTTACCTCGAATTTTATCATTTCACTAGCAGCTAGTGTTAGTTTTGAGTGTCTGTTTATCACCATCATCGAATATTTATAAGAATCCAGACAGTTGTTTACAATTTTATTTTTAATTTATTGCATTAAAGCTGTCACTTGTGAAATGACATTAAAATTTTTTTTGTTTCAAGGATGGAACAAAATATTCTGAGAAAAATATTTTTTTTATGTTTTAGCGCCTGATCTCAATCCTCATTTAAATATGTATATATCTAAAATCATTAAAAAGTATCTGCTGACAACTACTGAAAACTTTGTTGAATAAAGCATAAAATCACAAATAATTAGCACAAATGTTGCAAAATGTATTCAAATGTAAAGGCATCATCATCAAACAAACAAAAAAATACAATTATACAGACATTATGGAAACTAAAAGAGAGGAATAAAATTAAAAAACAATATTTCAAAAGAGTGTTCTGTTGAAGTATTATGTTGCCGAAAAAAATAAATATATATATTTGAGAGTTTTTGGACCTACAACGAAGAAATGGATCACAAGTGTTAAATTTAATGCACATTTTCACTAAATTTTGAGAATTTGGGAAAGTGATGTCAGAAATTGACAATGAAAGTGCATTTTTGTATTTTTCTCTTCTCTTCTTCTGTTCTCTTCTCTTCTCTTCTCTTCTCTTCTCTTCTCTTCTCTTCTCTTCTCTTCTCTTCTCTTCTCTTCTCTTCTCTTCTCTTCTCTTCTCTTCTATTCTCTTCTATTCTCTTCTATTCACCTCCGCCAAAGTGTATCCAATTTCGCATTTTCCATACAAACGTCCCAAAAATTCGTTTATATCAAAAATTTTAACAATTAAATTCATCTCATTCAATTTATAGACCTTTTTTAGAAAATAAAGTCATAATAATAAAAAATAAATAAAAGCAGATTGATTTTTCCACCTGTATCAATGTTATTATTACTAGACATTATGTTTAAGTATAAGAATCTAACAATAAATAACATAATCGATCATATCAATCTAAAAAGCATTAGAATACAATGTCATTTGTCACACCATTAACAAAACAAACATCTTTTTTTTTCTGTGGAATTCAATTTTTCTGATCTTTTATCATCATATTAAATGTGAAGTTTGAAACATGTTTCATAAAATTATGATGTTAATTTAAGTAAATTAATGAATTTAGAAACGAAAATTTTCAAAGTTAATTGATTTTTTTTTGACACAATCATAAATTCAAAGACAAAATAAAATTAGAAGGACATGCGATTGAAATCATCGATTAAATCGAAGTAACAAATGTATTTTAATGTTATTTCATGTAAAGTGTCAATCTGTTAAGATTTGATTTGATTTTATGTTTTCAAAAAAAATTATGTGCTCAATGCATTTTCATATAAAAATTATGGGCGTGCTGTAACAAGTAAATGTAAAAGATCAAGAAAACATAATTAATTGTAAGAGATTTGTATTAATTAAGAGAAATATACCACCACATTTAACATTATTATTATTATCATACATCACATGGAACATGCAACACACATTTTTTTTGTAACCATGAAACAAAAAAAAAGAAGATAAAATGTATTTATGTTGCATTTTAATGTCACAACAACATTATTACTCATTTCTGTCTGAGATTCAACAATATAATTAATAACTTTTCAACCTTGTTTTCCTTTGAAAATTCTTTTAAATCTTTATTTTTATTATTATTTATATACAATAAAGACACATAAAGAAACAAATAAAAAGTGCATGAACAGTTAAAAGAAAGTAACTGATGTCATAAAAAAAATAAATAAATAAACAATAAATTTTAAAAAATTCTTATTTTCAAAGAAAGAAGGAAAATTACAATCACACATATGTTACATTTTAATATAATTTTATATTAAAAAAAAATATATAATTAGTTTGATAACTCATTATATTTCAACAATTATAACATTACACTCATGAAGTTTTTAATGAAAGTAATTAAATGTATTTATTACATTTTTTGTATGTTCCATTTTATTGTATTCTTTTTGAGTATTAACATTGTTATTAACAGAAGCAGATTTTATTTCTTTGATTAGGGGTGCTCATGAACTTGGATTGGAATTGATCTTCAATGGCAAGTTGGGGGTCTCAATGAGTTCTATTGTAGTCACTTCGATGTGAGTTGGGACGGAAATTAACGTTATCACAGTAATCGTATAACAAATGAGATCATTTGCAGAAGGGGAGGAGGGAGGGTGTCACATAATACTCAGGGGAGTTGACAACTTCTTTACAGTAAATTTTGCGCGCTTCTATTTCCCACGAATTGCTTTAGGGCTAATCTTCAAAGGTCACGTTGACCTAACTGTTTGTTCTGTCTCAGAAAAGCCAGATTAGAGGTTTGATTCCAGTTTTGTACACCCCTAATATTTTTTTTCATTTTAGAATTTTTCAGATGATACACTTAATTATATTTATTTGGTCTTCTAATCTTAACATCTGTGAAATTTCTGTTTGTTTCAAATGATATGTTTATATAAAAATAATACATCAACATTTAAAAGAAGCTGTAAAAAAAATCTGAAGTTTTGAATTATTACATTAAAAAAATATATGTGGTGTGAAAAAAGGAAATGAAGTAGAAATAAATATTTCTTAAAGGAACCTTATTAACGATCAGGGTGGTATTTTTTATATACTTCATAAAAAATCGAACTACTTTGCATGACATGGCATGGCGCTAATTCACTTTAATTCACCACGTAGAAGAAGAAATTCCATGTTAAAAGCAGTACTCATCGTTAATTGAATAAAAATAGAAGGAAAATTACCTTAATTTCAGGCAAATTATTTATTTATGTTCTGCCAAGGAAAAATTAAATTAACTAGATAAAGCATACACATCATCATCATCGTCGACGTTATGTATATTCACTTATCTAATTATAATTTAGTATACTACAAAGTTACTTACTTACTTGTTTGTACACTGACATGAAACTACCAATCACCCTCCTTACTTTTTATTATTTTACGTATTTTTTATGTACTATTCCACTTTATTTTATATTCACCATAATTGTCGATCGACAAATAACAACAAATCATCTGCTTTACACATTTTCTCTTTCCCATAACAATAATTACACATAGGTCTAATATAAATTGATATCATCCACAAAGTACAAAAGTACATAAATAATATTGATAAGGAAAAAATACACACACACATAAGCTGATTTGTGCACGTCATCATTAGTATACGGAGAGACGATTTAGGTTATTTATAATGTGTTCGCGGAAACAAAATAAAATTACATTTTATAAACTATACAATTTTATTGTGTGGTTGTGTGTGTGTGTGTAATTTAATAATTAAATTATAAATATTTGATATTGATAATTTACAACAAGGTACATAATAATAATAAAAAGTTTCATATTTTAGTTTAAAATCCACACATGTTACAATGAACGATATGTCAGAAAATGTATATTTTGCAAACCATCATTTTATTATTATTATTTTATAAATTTTACAATATACTCTCCACAAATATATATTTGTATGTTTATTTATTTTTTATATTTCAACATTAATAAATAAAACGGCATGATATCCTAACATTGTGGGTTAGTAATAGTAATAATAATAATAATGATTTTATATGATAATATGAAAAGTAATATGGCAAATTTATACGGTTATAACATGAATTTTTCTGTAAAATTAATATAAATTGTTTTGTTTTATTGCTGGGCTTTTTTTTTGTTGTGTCTGTAATAGTTACAAATTTTTTATCTCAATATTTTTTATGCAAAACTGTTAAATTGCATGCATAATGTTAGTGAAGTTAATTTGTGTTGAAATATTTTATTATTAACTGTTTAATATTGATTTTTGTTTATGTTTTTGTTGAAATGTCCCAGCTTACAATGATGAAGTCTGTTTTGACAGGTAAGCTCATCGAACGAAGCTAAAGAAAAAAATGTTTTAATCAATTTTTTTTCAGGGGGTCTTACAAGGATTGCAGAGACAAAATTTACCATGAAAGCTAACAATGTTTCAAGTAACCGCCCAGCACGAGGAACAACCATAGAAATTCATTAAACGGGTAAGTAAATATTACTTTTATTTAGATCAGGAATTTTTCGTTTTTGTTCATGTGCAAAAAGGCTTCAATTTAATCAGCGCACTCCAAAACACTAGAAAATTGATCATCACAATTTCATCTTAGGCCAGATTGTTCCTAGTCAGCAATAACAGAAAATACCGATACAAATACAGAAAAAACAAAAAATACCGATTAATATGTCCAAAAACTGAAATCCATGAGCAAAAAATAACAAAACCGTTAAAAAAATTAAAATAATAATGATTAATTACATTTATTAGTATCAAATTAACTTAAACTCATATCATTTTCATTTTGGACACACACATTCGGCAGTGTTAGGTGAAAAAAAAACTTTACAAACATATTATTAAATTATAAAAATAAGATAGAAAATACATTTAACATTTATTAAGAGAGACCACCAATAACGTTGATGATGATATGATTATAGAAAAACAGATTTAATATACTTAAAACTAGAAAGAAACATCAAATTTTTGTTTTTTTTCCCGTATATTTTGTGTATTATTTATGCATTTAAGTGGTAAATTGATCATCAACACACGCTTATACGACACTTAATTAACATGTTTTAGATTATTTATAAGCTGTTAGATGATTGATATTCATATTCATCTTCTTTTTTCTTGAGAAATCATGTTTTACAAACACGGTACAAGGAAAAAAACAGTTTCAAGAGGTGTCACTTTTCCTCTTAATTCGTTAATTTCTCGAATGTCGTCCAATTTTCTTTTAAATGGAATTATTTTTTAATTGTAACAAAAATTACATCCCGCCTTAAATTCAATTTAATTTAATAGAGTCATAAATTCAGTGATACACACAAACATGATAAATGTATTCCACAAAGTAAGGGACAATAAATCAATTTTTCTTTCTTTTCACGAGAAATCACTACATTGTTTATACTGTAACTGTAAATTTCTGGGTCCTACCCCTTCATTATACGATTAAATACATGGTTTGGATGAGAGTCAACTGACAAATCTCATATACAACTTCATTAATGTCAAAAAATAACATATTACATTTATATTACGAGTGTGTGGTCTTGTATCTCAATGTTTATGTTGCACTTGTTCTAACATCTGTAATTAAAGACAAATATTATAAGAGAATATCACAGTAAAAAAATGTTTTTTTTTCAAATGTAACCCACCCTAAATTATTATTCTGATGACGATTAGTTTCCGAACATATGTGTCCAATTTAAGTACTACAACTTTCTTTTTATACTGAGATTTAATACTGGGATCACAGGCCAAATCAGTGCATTTTTTTTATTCAAATGAGGATAGTTCCTGAATTAGTTTAAAATAATAATAAAAAAACTGTATTAAATGCTGAAAGTTTGTTTTTACAAGTTGAAATTTAAAACCGAAGGATGTCACGCGGATTAACATGATTTTTTATGTTAATTTTTTTTTTCCTGATATATATACAATTTTTTTTTTGTAATATGCGCCACATCTGTATTAAATTATTATTTTATTTATTTTTCTGGGATGTTATTTGAATATTTTCGTTCAATAACAACAAAAGCAAAAAAAATAAAATGACATGACCAAAAATATGATGTTTTTGTGATATTCAATATTTTTGTTTTAAAAAATGAAAAAAGAGACATTTTGACTCCGAATTTCATTTCATTTTTATGCTTTTGAGTGAGAAATTCAATAATTTTATTAATAAAATCATTCCCACCCACCCTGATAATTTCATTTATTCGTTTATTGTTTCCTTTTATGTTTTTACGGTATTTTTTGTATATTTTCAATGTAATATAAATTTTATTATTAGTTTAGGTAGAAAAATCATTTGTTTTCTCAAATCACTAGAGATTAATTTTCATCTTAATCATAATAATCATAAAAATAATCATATTTTTTGTGAGAAAATACATCTTAAAGTTATTACAACAATAAAACTCACACAAAAAGGCAAAAAAATGAAGGAATTGAAGATGAAATTCACTTACACGACTATAAATCTTCATCAAATTATGATATTGAATAATAAATATTTGATAACTCTTTTGTTGGAAAATGAAAGAAAAGAAAAATATGGATTCTGTGTATTTGAGTGTGTGTGTTTGTTATCTAGAATATGGATCTAAGCCATAATGTGTGTTCAGTAGGTGAAGAGTATTCACATTTCATAAAGTTTATGGTTTTTCTCTGTATCTATTTATGCATATTTTCTTCATATCATAACTGTCTTTCAGATATTATTCGTTGTTTGTGTTAAAGTGGGTGGTGTAAAATCTAAATAAAAGCATTTTTTCTTCATAGAACACATTTTATACTTTAAATACTTTGTTTTCGCTCTTAATTTACGTGAAGTTTGATTCAAGACAGTTTTAGGTCCTTATGCTGTCCGAACGTCTCTGTCAACAAAATGGCCGAATTTTCTACATTTTGGTCATTAAATTCAAACAATTGCTATTTCAGACAATTTTTATAAACATCCCTTTCAAATTCTAGTGTTTTATGTATTTATTTATATTTTCAAGAGAAATATCTTATATTTGTGAGAGTGTTGCTTTTTACACATTTACAACCTTTTGAATAAAATAACACACAAAATATACGAGTTGCCGATGATGATAATAATACAACTTAAAGCAAGGAAAACGAATGCATTTCAAGCAAGTTATATTTTTGTGTTGAATATAAAAAAAAGATACAAAAGAAAACTTCTTCACAAGCATTATGTTGATTATTTACACTTTGGGTGCAATTTTTTCTCCTTTTTCAGAATATTATTTGTAAAATTTATTATTTTAACAATTTTCCTTATGTAATCCAACACTTTGATATGAAAATTGTACAATAAACAGAAAAAAAAATAAATTAAACATAAAAGTTACCCTTGTTCAAAATAATTTATAAAAGTTAAATGTAATGAGTAGCAAGTGCAGTTTTACGTACAGTTTTTGTTGTAACAAAAATAAAATAAAATAATTGAATCTCAATTGAATTGTCATTACAATCAATAAATATTTTCCGGTTGGTATATCGATAATTTGTGTGATGTGAGGGATGATTTTATTATTTCTGCTGTTATTTATGTGAATATCGTGAAATCTCTTGAGGATTTCAAAAAAAAAAAAACATTTTTGCATCATCCCACCACAAATTTTCATGTTATTCACACGAATCTAATGTGATATAACATGTGAAAAATAATTTTTTGTTTTTGGCAAATTGTACCATGAAAAACAAGTGAAAAGTCATTTCTCATCATAAAAACCGTTACAGTGCAAAATTTGATTGGAACAAGTGTCAGAAATTAAATAAATTGAATTAACTTGGAATGTTTATTAAAAGTTAAGTTAATAATATAAAATGTTGAATTGGGTCGAGGGATCATAACAACAATCATTATCCACAAATATTTTTAAGATTACAGTCCAAAAAAAAAGTAAAATACACAGATAATGTGAATATAAATTCAACAACCCGAGAAAAACAATCATTTTAACTTTTTTGGGGGATATTTTTTCCTTCTTACACAACACAATTATGGAACATTAGGAAAAAAGGGCGCTCATATACACTTAAAATGATATCGAAAAGTTTCTTGTAATCGTCATCATCATCATTATTATGATTATACAAAAGGGATACAAATTGGCCATTGTACCATATAAATGTACTCGGAACAAAATTAAGGTTGATATTTTACGCACATCACCATTAATGTGCTTAAAAGTCAAGAGAAGAGAAAAAAATAAAATAAAGTAAAATAAAATATTGTGTAATATATGAAATGAAATCAAAATAAAAAAGGGGCTTTTTTTACTTACAAATTTATCGAATTTAATATTCTTCTCTTTTTTTTTAAAGGTTTGGGATTTGATCTCCATGTTGAGTGTTATGAAGGTAAGAATAGAATTTAATATTTAAACATAATTATTGAAGTTTTTAGACGGAGTTCGACTCAACACATCGCTTAGATTCTATGAAATAAGATGAAAATGCGATTAACTTCAATCATTCAAGACACTTTCCTTCTATTCCCTTTCTTCTCATTGGAATAATCCAATACGAAGGAGGGAGCAAAAACTTCATTTGACGAGGAAATGGTGATTATACAATAAAAACATAATTTAATATAATAATAATGTAATATTATAAATCGAGTATGTGGTGTAATATAATATGATTTTTATGTATCATCCACACACTCATACATACACGTTAGTACAAGAAAAAAGTGATTTTTCCCTTATCTTATATAATTTTCACTAAAGGACTAAAGGTTACAATCATTTATTTAATTCTTGTTGACTTTTGATTATATTTTTTATATCATTATTTCTAAGCCCAATCATTATAAAGGTTTTTCTCTAACTTAATCTTTTGGTTAAATTAAGGAAATGTAACTTTTTTTTGATCACATTACAAATTAATGTACAAAAATATAAAATTGTATAAAATATGATGATTAGAACTAAAATTGAAAGGAAAAAAACACTTTTTATTACTTTTTTTCTGTTAATTTTAATCCTGCAACTTAAAGTCAGCTTTGAGAGAGAAAAAAAGTCAGCAGGTGTTTTTTACAATGTGTGATATAATTAGTCAAAATCAGCACGCAATATTTATTTATTGATAAATTTTATGATACACTGTCTAAAATTTTATTTATTTATTTATCTTTCTTCCATACATTTCATGTGTTGTTTTTTTTAATAAATAAATTTAAAGTTGAACAAAAAAAATATTCATATATGAATTTATTTGTTAAAAAATATTGAAAGAATTTATTAGTACAAATATTTGTTAAATTAATTTTTTTTATTACCGTGTCAGATGTTCTTTTATAAGTAGTTTTACTTTTATCTTACGTATGATTGAAACGATAAAAATACAAATTAATAATTTAATGTTAATAATGAAAAGGAAAAAAAAACAATTTAAAAAAGTGATCAATTTGTTGCCAATTTTTATTACTAAATTTCATTAATATGAAAAAAAATTGGAAGCAAAAAGTTTTACATGATCCAGGAATTAAAATGTGAGTAGAGGATGGCTGTAATGTTAAAATTTTGAATGAAATGTATTGGTGACCCCGTTATTGTCAAAATAAAATGACAGTTGATTCATTACAGGGTTCAATGAAATTAGGAGTTTTCCAATCTTGGATCTTATATTGCTCAAATAAGGCTCAATGCTAACCCTAACGTATTTACAAATATAGCCAACCTCTATATCCATATTTTCACAATTTAATGATAAATACCATGTTGATTGATTCAAAATATTTTATAATTATACAATAAAACTTAAAAAATATCATCACGATTGTAAATTTAAAGGTAACTGTTTTTTATTTACAGTCAGTTCAAAAAGAAGAAGTATTTCATTCACTTTTATTACTTTTACTCTTAAAATATGTTAAGAATTTCACTTTTTTAATATCAGTCAAGTGGTTGGCATGGCGTTGAATTGATGATAATGTGATATAACATTTAATAATATACATGATACAGAATCATAAATTTTTTTTCATAAAAAATTGTAACAAAAGAGGATTATAAAAAACAACAAAAAAATATTCACATTAGTTTTCGTCATTTCACATTTGAATGTTAGTTATTTTGATGAAATATGAGCACAACGGGTGGCTCTTCTTCAGGTTTATGACTATTTATTACTTTACATTAGTTTAGTATTTAGAGCAGTCAGTGGCATTATAATATGATAAAATAAAACATACAATGTTTAATAATTCTTTTTTTAAATTGATGTCTTGACAGTTGTAGTTGTTTTATTTTATTATTTTAAGTTGATAAAGACCCGTGAAAAATTTTTAATATTTCGTTTAAAATTAAACAATTTTTTTCTCTTATTTTAAATCATTTAATGATAAAAAATTACTTTTAACAATACTTTAAATCCTTTTTTTTCTTGAATTTAAACACAGGTTAAATTCTGTTAAAGTGAGAGAACAACCGCATCGATTTCAATTTGTTAACAGATTCCAGCTTACTTGAAAATCAGTTTTTTTTTACTCATCATCATCATTGAAAATTTATTCAAAATAATTGTATTACACTCATGATTAATGTCAGCTCATTAGCGCTACAATAAAATATTGTACACATAGGCATATTTTCAATTTACATTTTATTTTTTTTAAACAATTTCAGGCTTGTTAACTCTCTAATATTATTACTTACGTTTAATATTAATAAAAGTGAGTGGATCAAAATTGAATTGAAATGAATAAGAAGTGTAAAAGGAAAAAAGAAGTGACCACATATAAAAAAAAAACTTCGTGTGAGATGATATTAAAATCCATAACGAAATGAGGAGGAATACGCTAATCTTCGATTTTATTAATTGACCCTATTTATTATCGGAGATATGATTAAAATTATTTAAATGTATGAAACTACTGAGATGAAACTCTTGCAATATACAATGAAGAAATATACAGATCTGTTAAAAATGGATTGGTAAGATGTCTGATTGTTTTAAAGTATAAATATTTTGAATTGAAGCACATCATGTTAAAACATTTGTCATTAATCATATTATAATTTATGAAAACCAAACATATATCAACCTCATTAGTAGTGAAAAATGTTTCATTTAAGCATTTTTTTTGTTTCTATTATGGTTTTTAGGAATTCTAAGAATAAGGGCATCGATATTTTGATTCATTAGATGGTTATTTAGGTTTACAGGTCGAAAGACGTCTCTCTGTTAGAATAAAAGAAGAATAAAAGTCCCTGCTGAAGTGAATGAGGACTAAGATAGTTGCTGTGAAGCTAAATTGTGTAGGATCATGGACGAGGTAAGTATTTAAATTTATCAATGGATGCATTAGAAAAGGCTTCAAATCTATGTTCAGTCTTAAATCGTATTCAAACAAATTAAGGCTTCAAAACCTTATTTACGAATCATCGACGCTACAGTCAAAGCTAAATCAACAAGAGGCGACAAGGCCAAAAATAGCTTGAAAAAAGACAATAAGTGCCATGACATCACAAGTTTGTGAAGTTAGAATCCGTTCCATTTCACATCAATATCTCTCATAAAACTGACTTTTAACATTCATATTCCATGTTAATAACAGTAATTTTCAATCAAATCATTTGTAATCACCCACACCTTCTCCAACAATAACATTGTGAAACAAATTTCTTGCAATTTCACATTTTTGTAAATAATAATTCAATTTAATGCTCTCCCATTCCTTTTCTCTGATATTTTCGTTTTGATTAAAAACGTTAATTTTAAATTTTTTCACAATTTCACACCCGCCCGTATTTATCTTTGCCAAGAAATCTGTGAAATAATTTGTCAGAGCACAATACAATTGATACAAAATCTGATTATCATTAAATTATATAGCGATTCATTTTAGATGTAGATAAGAGATTGTTGTAGCGTGACATAAAAAAAATAATTTCAAATACTGATTTATTTAGCGGAACATCTTATTTTCAACCCCTTTTTCCATACTCTCTCTGTAAAAAAGTTTTAATGTTAACAAAAAAAAAATTCTGATGACTTTCTTTGTTGAACGTTAAATTTTAACACCCTATCTGTGTGTATATGTTTAAATTGTATTTTTGTTTGTACATAATCGTGTCGTGAACTGTGAGCACATTATCTCATATTCTCTATAATAATATCACAACAATATTGAATTGAAATTTTGATCCTTTTTGTTATGCTCCTACTTTTTCTTTTAAATTGGTATATTTTATAATAATAAAGTGCCTACACTTTTATTGCTCTACATATATAGTGTGAGATTGTGTATGTTAAAGTTACTGATTTGTTACAATAATGACACACAGAAGTTTATTTGATACAATTTAAAACGTATTGCCAAAGATAAAATTAATGTTCTGCTATAATAATGTTTTGACTCTACTTGAATTAAAAAGTTAAAATGAAATATAAAAAAAGGGTATCAACATCTGTGTGTGTCTGTAAAGCTGTGTGGAAGTGTGTATATGATGTTTTATAATTTAAATGATAATTTTAATATCATCATTTAATTTTAACTTAGTCACATTATACACCACAACACAAACACAAAATATACACTCTAACTCAATAATAAATGTTACATTGATTTTTTTTTGTTCGTTGTTAACCCGTATTTTGGTATGAAAATGTATAACATAACACTTGGCAAGTGTATTTTGGTTTAGATTTTTAACGGTTATCATATTAAGTGTAGAAAAGAGATCCTTAAATTTGATTTTTATTGTTATAATCTCACACAATAAGAAGAAATCATGTCCTAATGAAGAGGAGGAGGGAAAGAGATGAGACTTATTCCTTAACTGACAAGGAGGACCTACATTTGAAGGTAAGTGTTCATCAATTAAAATTTAACTTTTCAGTTTCAGGCTTAGATCAGGTAAGTTAATTTGAAACGCAAAGGCTTCATTAACTCATCAAAATGTAATTAAACATCAATGTTCATGTGAATCAAGGCTTCAAAACTGTACTCATCAAAAGGACTAAGCAGTCCCGTTTTAAAAGAGTGTCGAGTTTATCATTAAAACTTCTTCTCACAGTGTATCATTCAATAAAATGTTATATTATAAGGCCATATGTATATTCATTATTATTATATGTTGGCGTTAAATATAATAAGAGGGTTAATTCATATTTTCTATGTTAAAGTGAGAGAAAGTAAAGTAATTTAATGTATAAAAGGGGTTTCTTCTCCTCATTTATACACTTTACAATTTTACACACTATATATAAATATAAAATTAAAGGATATTGAGACAGTTTAGTGATAAATTGATGTTATTCATTTGATGATTTATACTAAATTAAATGAATGAACAGTAAAATTAGTGTATCTAATCTATGTAAATTTTGTAATGTTTTGACTTTTCTCGTGGGAGTTTTCCTTATCATTATTTTTTTTATTTTGAAATTGGAAATGTTTAATTTTTTTTTTCAACGAAAACTCTTAAAGTGCTTAATTTAATGGTATGGTATTTAATCAACACAAATTTTATCTAGATTAGAATGAAAACAAGAATCGAGACCGCATAGTGAGTCTTTTAAAAATTCAAGATCAAATTGATTAAATATTTTGTCTTGATAGACTTTTTGTCATCATATAAACGTTACAGAAGTCAAATATTCGGTGAATTTCTTAACAATAACAAGTGAATGATCGTTTTTATACCTGTTTTCATTTATTTATATGACGGTGACCTGTCTCGCCTTTTTTTTTTTAAAAGAATCCGAATAAGAAGAATCAAATACAAGAAAAAAAGGTGACCGAAGATTAAGAGATATTTATTTACGATT
This sequence comes from Culicoides sonorensis, assembly GCA_900002565.1. Lineage (NCBI taxonomy): Eukaryota > Metazoa > Arthropoda > Insecta > Diptera > Ceratopogonidae > Culicoides > Culicoides sonorensis. The sequence continues at coordinate 95,646 of LN483608.1, forward strand.
AAAAAAAAATATACATTGAATATTATGGAATATATCATAATTTAATGAATTTATTTAAATATTTTCAATTTAACATCCGATCCTTATCAAAAAAATAACCTGAACAAAAAGTGAACACTTTATTGTTATTATTAGTATATTTATTACTTTATTTAGTGAAGTTGATTTTTTGGTATTGATAAAATGCTTAAAATTGAATTGTAACTTAATATTATGATTGATTGTGTTTTATTGTTCAATTTTTAAAATCAATTTAATGTTAAAAACATTATAAATCGTCATTTATAAGAATGTTAAAAAATTGGTAGCACAATACAAATCGTCGAAAAAAATGATTAAATGATTAAGTTGAATAAAATCGTGGGGAGCTTCTTAAAATTCTTGTAATTTTTATTATTTATTTAAAATAAACTTTATTTTTAACTTATATAACATTAAATAACATTCCCAAGGTGTTTTTCTCGGAACTCACACATTATTTTCATATCCCTGAAATTTCAATAAAAAATTAAGATTGAATAAGCTCAATTCATCATCAATTTATATTTTACTTACCATTTTTTCGTTATCATACACAATTGAAAATGTAGATTAAAAAAACAAATTTTTATCATTATTATTTTGTTTTAATTGTTTTATTTTTCATTTAATTATTATTATTATGTGTAACATAATTTCCTATAATTTTTTCTTACATTAAATATTATTTATAATTATTATTATTATAATAAGAATAGTTTATTTATTTATAACTTTTTACCATTCACATTTTATTTCCTAACTTTAATATATATGTTTAATATAATAATTTATAATTTTATTTAAACATTATTTTACTTTAAATATTAATAATTATTATTATTAATTTTATTGATACAAACACATTTACAGTTTTAAGCGGCATTTTTTATATTTCCATATTTAATTATAATATTACAAAAATAAGATTTATAATAAAAGTAACAAAATATTAAAATCAGGATTTTTTTCAATAAATAAATTTTAACTTTAATTTAATATACAACATTTATATGAACATTATGATAATGTTTTCGGTATCCTGATACTTGTTTTAAATGTTTACTATTATTATTATTAAAAATTATTATTAAAGTAGACATTTATGTTTAAAAATGTTTAATTATACATAGTATTTACAAAACTATACTTTTAATACCACAATTTTTATTATTATTAATTTTATTAACTTTATGTTTTATTTTTATTATGTATATATTTTTCGAGTTATTTTTTTATATTCTTTTATGTATATAAATAAATATTTACTTATTATTTTGTAATGTTTTGTAATAATACTGTGTTTTTTTTATATATATTGTTATACATTATGATAATGAAATGTTCCCGTAAATCAGATATCAATAAAACAAAAAAAATAAACAAAATAGGACAAAAGAAGTTATTTAAAGGAACTATTTATTGATTAAAATTTTGTAAAAATGAAATTAAAATTAATCACATTTCCTAAATTTAAAGTAAAATGTCTTTGGATTGTAACAATAATAAAATTAATTTACTTACATTTAATTCAATTGCTATTATTATTATTATTATTATTGTTAGTACTTGTTGTATTATTATTGTTATTCATATTTGGTGGACTCCCTCTCGAGGACGAAGATGAACTTGTGTTGTGATGTTGTGGTATTTGATATGGACTAAATCTCTGAAAATGTTTACTTCGCATATCGGGTGATGGTGACCCGGAGCTTGATGGTGTCGAGACAGCTGGTGGTGGAGTTCTTGGATTTGTTTGTTGTTGTTGCTGTTGGGCTGCTGCTGCTGCATTTGCTGCAAGGAATCCAGCTGATAATTGTGGTGGCCATCCTTGACTTGTTGCAGCTTGCCATAATCCCAAATTAAGAGCACCCAAATTAGGTCTTTGATACATTTGTGGAAGTAGCAATTCGGAGTATGGTGATCTGCCCCACATCTGTAAATGTTGTCTAGCCTTTTCGATGAATGCAGCTTGTGCTTCTGGATCTTGTGGCAACATTTGTGGCGAAAAGGGATCCGGAAATAGTCTCAATGGTGTTCTAAGATGTTGTTCCAGCAAAAATGAATCCATTGGATCTCTGTAAAAATAATCAGGACTACACATTAATCTAACAATACAATTCAAGAGTGCATAAAAGCAAATCGACACATACACACATTTAATTCATTCAATTAATTAATTAAATTACCAAGTTCACACCCAATTTTATGTTATGTTATCGCTGCATAAAATCAAAACTCACATTCATTCAATTACGAACAATACACTTAAAAAAATAGCAAAGAAACCGCTTCAGTGATTTTCTGATATCAGATTGTCTGTCTGACTGATTGTTTGAGATCTAATGTACATTTAAAGAAATGATAGAAAGATGCGTGTTGCACTTTACAAGATCAGACACTTTTTTTTAGAGAAGAATAGAAAGGTGAATGTCCCGTTCCATTGATTTCACTTCAATATCTTGGTTGATGAAAAGAAAGTCATGAAACCTTTTAATTAGCAAAAAGGGCGTTTACAGAACAACATTTTTTTTTAACATAAAAATGTTAAATTTCATTCAATATATATGATAAAAATTATCCTATAATCATCAATTTCACACACAATACATTGTGCATTTTATCAATGTAATTTTCAAATTTTCATTTCAAAATACATCACAGCTTAATATACTTCATTATTTTGTTACTCTCACATATACATTCACACACACGGTCACACAAAATACAAAAAAAAGTTAAGACAAAACACTCATCAAAAAGATTTGCCGCCCTGTAATTTGTAATGCCGCGTTGATATGAGCTGTAGGGCTTTTTTCTTACATTCTCTCTATCATTCCTTTATCATCACATATCTTTTTCTTCATTATAATAAACCTTTACTACTGCATCTTACGTACAATATCAGGACTATTATGATCATGATGATGATGGTCAACATATACGATGAAGGAGTACTAGGGAAATAACATAAAGAGAAGAGAACAACAAAAAATTAGTGGCAATCATTACTTGAGGCTCTATCAATTTAGTAATGTTTTGGGATGTGCTATAAAGAGCGAACATTATTTCGCCTTTAAAAAAAGATAAAAGATTTCTTTAACACCTCTTCATTATTATTATTGTGTTTTGTTACTGTTATACACTCACATATGCATTCAATTTTTAGTCAAAAGGTGTTGGAGAACATGCATAAATGCATGTATGTAAAAGATGTGAAAAAAATTAATGTTGCAATTATTAGCGCGCTATCATCAGATATAATTATTCACTTTTAAACATGTTCATTCATTTTTTTTACATTTTTATATTTTCATCTTCATCATATTATTATTTCAAAAAAAAATTATATATAAAATTATTATTTTTTTGCTTTAAATTTTATGTTTCATCAAAAATTATACATTTTTTGAGGTCTTTCTTTGAATGAAACATGGATTTTAAGGACAATATTAGTCAAATTTCATTTAAATTGAGCAAATTTTATGAATTATGTCTACGTTTAGAAATACGCGTGATGTTAAGATGTTTTCAGTTCACCAATGCTTGAAAATCATTGCTGTAAAACAAAATTCAGGTAAAAATGATGGAATGCATGTACAAGAAATAAGAGTCATAATGTCTGGAAAGACGAAAATTTTGATGAATGGTCAATTATGATGATAAAAAACACGTTTTTGAAGATTTACATGAATGACTGTAAAGATAAGGCCGGAATCAGACCAGAAATGGTGGATTGTGAAGATTGAGAAAATGCCATCCTTATGAAAAAAATTGGACTAACTGTCTCAATGCAATTTGACAGTTGAAAATCTCTCAAAGTGTCCTTTGATGGCATTTGACTTTTGCTTTTTTTTAATTTTTGTAAGAATATCACCAAATAACGTTCTCATACATCAAAAAAATACATTTCATATAAAAATTTTTATTTTAATAAATTTATTGCATTTCTTGTGTATCTTTCATGTCAATTTCATTTAAAACTCCCATTTAATCGTCAAATACCCAATTTTCATTCATAAATAAGTACATATAAGTTCAATTCAATAAGTTTTTTTCACATCTAATAAGGAAGTCATTTAAACCGATTGATTATGATTGAATTTTTTTTACAAAATTTGACCAGATGTTTTTTATTTTTCAATTTTTTTTGCATTACCTACTAATTTAGTTTTGTTGTTGTTGTAAAATAATAATAAATTTGTTACAAAAAAAACTAAATTAAGTTCAAACTTCTGTACGTATGCTTATTATCTTGTATTTTTATCTCATTACACTCATTTTTTTATTCTTCCGTTACAAATTTTTCAATGAAATGTAATCGATATAAGCTGTAATTATTTTTAATAAATTTAAAGACCAGTTTTCTTTTATTCTGTGCTTTTTTATTGTATTACTTTACACGATAAGTGAAAAAGTGCAACAAAGTATTAAATAGAGCAAAGTTCGTAACATTTCATAGAAAAAACCTCAAATTTTTTTTCAATCAAAGTATTCAAAATCCTTAATTGAAAAGTATTTTTTATGGTTTTGGTACCTTTTTAAAAATTTCTTTCACCATAAATTGTGAAGAAAAACCACACAAAAGGCAAAATAATGTGGACTGTTGATGATGGTCCATTTTCATGTCAATTTTTATGAATTATTGCAGTATTTTTTAACTCTCTTGCATTTTAACGATGAAATTGTGAGGTAAAAAGAAAGCACAATTTTTTAATTTATTACACTTCATATCTATTGATCGACAAAATGCGATGTCATATTACTGAGACATTAGCTGAGATTCTTTTTATTTCTCTTCTTCATTTTTTTTTTTTACTTTTATGTTACATTTCATCATAATAATACATTAAAAATGTTTACAAAATATTACCACTTTTTATTTTGTTCTTCTTTATTGAGGGAGAGCGAGAGATCATAAATAAAAATCTGTACGTGTGATAAGCAAGTCAAAGTCTGTAATTATGTGCAAAAAGTACCGACGTTCAACCGTCAAGTGTATGTGAAATAAATAAAAAAAGTACCAAATCATAATTATTTCTCATGGATTTTTTTTTTATATACTCGTACTTCAATTCTGTGTGGTTAATGCTCACTTTTTTAAATGCAATACATTAAATACGGTTATTTCAGTGATTAATGTGAATATAAAGTGTCTGCATTTGAATGGTAGACAATAATTTATGTTGAAAAATGTTATGTGTATTAAATTTTATATTGAATTTAATGATTTTGCGGTATTTTCTTATGTGTGTGTACTGAAACATGATTGATCTAAAAAATTTCTACACAGTGACACACGAAAATTTACTCTAAATTTAAGTAATTAGACAATTTTACAATTCTAATGATAATTAATTGTGTGTTGACGTTTAAGTTGATGCCAATTTCAATTCTTTTGTACAAAAATGTGTGAAAATTCAACAATTTAACATTGAATACCATTAACTTACATTTAAAAGGGTGTTAGCATTGAATTTCTTTGAAGTATGCCGAAAAATTGCAAATTTAACTCAATTTGATTGACTTTGACTGTTTTTTGTGGATGACGACCTAAATGTCCATTCAACCATGTTATAAAAAAACATCATCATCATTAAAAGGGTGTTTTTTTTACATTTTATTGCATTTCATTTGAGGTTGTTTTGATATATTTTTTTTGCACACACTGATAATTATTATCAAAGAGAATTAAAAACGATTGACAAGCAATTATGTCAATTTAATTTGCACCTGATAACTCAATAATATTTTTGAATAATTATTAATGGTGTTTAAACGCAAATGCAAGTACAATTTTTTGTATTAAAATTGAAAGAAAGACGAAGAAAACGAAGAACATTTCAACAAGAAATGTAATTATCAACATGATTATACGCACATACAAAGGGTAAGTATAGTTGAGTGTTAAAAAATAATTTTTTTTTTTTTTAAATTAACCGGTTGTGTACCAAAGCAAAGCATTATTATCATCAAGGTAAGTAGTATTGAAACTTTTTCCAACATTTCAACATTTTCATTAACAACACACAACTTTCTGATAATCGATACATGAATACCGCTCCACAAAGGTAAGAATGAAACCAATTCACATTAATTTTCATGTTTCACACATTTTTGTTTCAATTTTATATTCAAAGATTCTCTCGGATTTGATTTTAATGCACTTTTAAGATGGTTTTGATGATGAGTCACATATTTGAACTTCTTGGGGGCAAACAATAAAGTTAGCCATTTGAGATCCAGCGCGTGTGACCTTGAAAATTTGCAATGAAAATGCGCTTATCAAAAACTATTAAAATTACATTTCATATTAGAATTTTTTTACAAGTATGCATTTTTCCAAAACAATTTAATTTTTAAACTTATGTTTATTTACTGGAATGCATATTATTATACTAAAATGCTTTGAGCATCGTTATTAACTGTTAAAAATATAAAAATGTGTTAAAGTAAAGTTTTGTTGATCGCGTGAACAATTTCTTTTTAACACTTTTCAATTATTATTATTATTATTCTTATACGAAACAAAATAAATGTTTATTAGTCAAAAATGTTTTCTTGCAACTCTCATCAGACACAAAACGCACATTTAATATGATAATTTAATAATGATTAGTCAAGTTTCGTTGTTAAAACAAAAAAAAAAGAATAACTTTTAATTTAGATGATGAAAGATTCCTTTCAGTCTGAAATTCCATTTCATTTCATTCATCAAAGTCTTTAATTATAAAATTATTTTAGCTTATCCATATCTTATAATTATGACACCTTTACAAATTTTTAATATTACACTATACAACAAATACGCGAAACCTGAGCCTCCGAGTCGAGGCCTTTACTGACGTCACTTATGATCAAAATAAGTAAATTGGCATTCAAGAAATTTCCCTAGGACGTCAGGTTCCTGAGATAGGCCCATAGGGTCATTTAGGCTCTTTAAACCATAATATTTCATAAAAACGGATTTTTTTATGAGTCAGAACTTGAAAAAAGAATGTTAATTAAGTTTAAAATGTATTTAGCGTACAAAAGTTTCATTACACAAAGAAAAAATGCACAATTTTGGTGAATTTTGTAATTTTTGTGTTTTCCAACTCTTGTTTGCATAACAGAATTTAGGGAAAATTGTCAATTTTTTCGCTTGAACATGAAATATATTTACGTCAAATACTTTTTAAACTATTTTAACATTCTTTTTTTTTAATTCTAACTCATAAAAAAATCCGTTTTTATGAAATATTTTGGTTTAAAGAGCCTAAATGACCCTATGGGCTTATCTCAGGAACCTGACGTCCTAGGGAAATTTCTTGAATGCCAATTTACTTATTTTGATCATAAATGACGTCAGTAAAGGCCTCGACTCGGAGGCTCAGGTTTCGCGTATTTGTTGTATAGTGTTATACATTTTAATAAAATTTTATATTAAAAAATTTTTTCAAATGAAATCTTAGAAACATTTGAGCACAAGCCGCTCTATAATTAAGTTAATAATAAATAAATTCGTGAATTAACTTCTTCAGTTAATGTTATGTGAGTATTATAGAAACCGATTGTATTGAAAAAGCATTTGACTAAACCAATTTCGGATAAAATCGTTTTTGTGGGTCTCTAATCAACAGGTAACGCCTTTAAAAAATATTTGAATTAAAAGTTAATATCGATGTTTCATTAATGAATGATACTCTTAAAGATTTTTGAAAAAAAAACATTTATAATAGAAATAAACCTTTTTTAATGATCGATCGATTTACAATTCAAACCTAATCAAGGCATTTTTCATTATCGAAATGGAATTAAGTTTGTATTGTGAATAGAAAACAAAAAATGTTTGACCATCCTTGAAATCATTAGTGATTCAGGGTAATTAAGTTAACACTCAACATATAATAAATCATTCGTTCTTCTTTCTTTTTATCTTTGATTTGACCGTTTCTTATAACACTTATAGAGAGGACTCTCGTCTCATATAGAAATCATTATTCATATAAACATAACATAAAAAGTAGGCGTTAATATTCATTTTTTTCATTCATTCAACTCTAATTCAAATCTCATCACAATAAAGCATAAGTGTGAAACTCACCTGTCAAAATCTGTTAGTCTAGACGAGTCTCGGAATCCTTTTGCAAATGGATTTGAATCGATTTTCAATTTTGTTATCAGCTGATTTTGGTATGCGGTCACAGCTGTAAACACAGTTTCAGGAAAAACATACGTTTTGTGATCAACCTCGGCAAGTTCTTTTGGTGTCGTTGGAATATTTTGACCAGGTCCTAATCGTACCAAATGTATCCTTGGCTGATATCGATGCATTGAATTAAGTACAATCTGTAAAGAAAAACACATAAAAAAAGGAGAAAATTAGTATAAGAAGGATAAAAGAGGCGCCAATATGAAATGTCAATTTGTTCCAGTCATCAATATGATCATCAATAATATTGTAATAATAATAATAAAAAAAAAGTTGAATAATAAAATGAAATGAGAAAAGAAATAACTTTAACACTTGACCAGAAGCAGTGATGATGAATAAATTTCTTGCTACATATAATAATAAAAAAATAAAACATTCTCGCTCTCTCACTCGTTATAATAAATATTATTATTGTTAGTATTGAAGTAACAAAAATATACAGTTTTTTATGATGTTTTTTTTGTTGTTACTTGACTTGTAATAATAATACAAATAATAAAAACAACGTGATTTATTACTTTTTTCCTTGCGGCGATGTATGATTGTAATATAAATAAATAAATAAATAAGAGAAAGAGGCAACAAAAAAAATCGAGAGACGACATCTCAAATAAACATTCAACGATAATAAATGCAAATAATCAAAGGTAGGCCACAGTAATCATACATGTAAGTAATTTAAATATGCGTGTAAATGTGTCTTTAAAATACAAATATTTATGTGTCATTTTTATTACTAGGTTTTGTGTTCAGTATACAATAAAAAGTGTAATCCTTTTAAATTAAAAAGGAGAAAAAAAAAGAAATGGAAGTAAAGAAATTCAAGAAGCAATTTATGGTTATTATCATAAAAAAACTTTAAATATTATGATTTTTTAGTGAATGTGGTAAATGATGATATAACTTTAAATGGATCTGTTTTATGTTTTTCGATGCCTTACTTCTTTTAAGTTACATTTAAATTTGTTTCTCAGCCCAAGGATATGTGATGTGGTGATGGCTTTAAGGAAGGTAAAATGATGAGTTTATTTAAAATTGGTTTTAAATTGTAACTTTTTTATTTTAAGGTGGACCATGAAGAAGAAGCAGGATCTGTCATTTGTAATTAGGTCAGTTCAGGTGAGTATGATGATTCATTTTAATTTAAGCCCAGAAATTTTTGTTGAACTAAGCCCAGGAATGTTATTGAACCTGTTTGTTTACATTAATATACTACCAACAAGGATGAATACCAGCTACTGTCATTCTGTGGACCATTCAAGACCAAGATGTGATTTAAAGTCATAGTCAACGTTTCAAATTTTCTTGTACAATAATATCAAGATGATAACTTTATTTAAAATCAAACGATTAAACGTAGTGTAAATGAAAATAATCTCTATATCCAAGAAATTCACAGTATTTTTTAATTAAAAATTTCAAACCATCCATTTATTAACTGAAAAATACATTATACTTCTATCAAGCTAACTAAAATGAACAACATGTTGTTGAAATACTCTTTAGATGAAATATTTTATGTTTCAATGTATATGTTGCTAAGGCAACCTACACTAGTTAGTTAGCTAGAGCTAATAACATAAAAAGATCCCCTTTTTAGCACATCAACGCAAAATAAGAGTAGAAACCAAATTTTATATCATATTATAGTAGCAACAAAACTAGAGAGAAAATTGGTTGCGCATGACAAATTTTCATTTCATTGTTGATTTTACTGAGCTTTCATCTCCTCCATGGTTTATCTACTGTGTATCTATATACATACATTGTATAGTTTTGCTCCAACCTTTCACACTTAATATCAAATATAATGTTTTGAAGACATATTTTGTCTTCCTATATTGTGAAAATTTATATATATAAAAGGAAATGAGACAGTGTGTAAATGTATCTTCATCATAAGAATGAAAATAACGATGCGCGAACTTTATTTACACAATATAAATGCATATATACACTCATTTTATATTATGATGATGATGATGAAAATATGGCTGGCTATAAGAAAATTGAGTTTTAAATTAAATTAACAAAGAAATGTCTAGACTATGCAAATTTTTGTATCATATTTCCTAACTTTTATTACCTTTTCCTTTTAATCAATATTGAATTGAAACAAAATGAAAAAAAAAACACTTAATAATATTAAAACTAAATTAAAAGTACCTTTAAACATGAAACTGTATCAATTTATTAATAAATAATCATTTGATGCTCCATTTACTAAACGAAATCAACAATTTTTTATGATGATGATAATAATAATAATCATAATTAATAATATAAATAAACAATAACAATAAATTATTATATAAAATGTAAAATTATATTAATTGATACAATTTTATTTATACAATTTCACAATAAAATAAAATAAACAAAACATGGCAAATTATATACATGAACATATATTATGAAATTTTTTAACAAAAGACTGTGGTAGGTGGTGATGATAATAATAATAATATATGCAAAATATTGATGAGGGAGGAGAACCCCTTTAAATTTATGTCATGTTTAAAGTTAGTTTTTGTATGTTTAGTACAATTTTATAACGTAACATAACTTATTATTTATATTTAGAAAAAGATAATTGAAAAAACAAGATCCCTTTTTTATTTTTACATTTTATAAATGTTTAACATTATTTATTATTATGATATACATAATAAATTGTTAAAAAATTATTTGTAGGAGGGTGATTTCAATGTAACAAATTATTGTTTTGTATTAATTTTAACACTAATTTGTGTCTAATTGATTTTTTTCTTTGTTTTACATTTTATATTCAAATTTTATAACATTATTATGTTTAGAAATTTAATTTTAATAAACATGTTACATTTCATAATTACATTTTTTGTATCTGTTTGAAGATATTACTATTGAATTTAAAAGGAATACTCAAATCGTGTTTAGATCTCATTTAAAAATAAAAATATAGAAACATTTGTCATCATTAAACATTGTTTTAGTTAAAAGTTACATGATGAATTAAATGTAATAAAAACATAAAGTCCATTATTAATAGATTGGGAGGAGTTGATATAATTATTTTTGACGACGGAATGATGATGTCTGTTAATTTTGCGTGTGAGTGTGTATGTATAAAAATATCAAGTATGTGTGAAAATTGAATTAATTAAGTTGTATAACCACCATTCATTCATTGATCAGTGTGTGTATGTTTGTAATGAATGTGTAACGGTGTACAAAAAAAAAGTAATATACATAAATCTCATTAAAATTTCATATGTATTATTATTGTGTAATGTTTTCATTTGATAATTAACACATTTTTGATACTAAAAGTTTATTAAGTTTTTCAATGAAATAGTTGAATGAAACTATGGTGATAATTACATTTAAATTACACTCATTCAAAATGGAGAGTCATGGTAAAAGTAAATTTAATGTGTTAATTATTGAAATTTTACATGAGTGCGCCTGGATTATAAAAGCTTGTAATTTTCCAGAATAAAGATATCAGATCACGTTGGCCCAATTCTGGTCTTTCAACACTTTTCATATTCATATCTGTATTATGAGAAGTTAAAAATATCGATTTTTATTTCCTTAAATTTTCACAACATAACCCATATTTTTTTTAAACAGTACAAGATGAAAATATAATTTTAAGTTAAAATACTTCTCTTATACCTTTTTTTTCAAGGTTAAAATGGTAAAAATAACATGGATCTCGTATTTATATGAATGAAAATTTCCTGTACAAGAAAATTTCTTTAATTCATTTAATGATTTCTTTTCCTCGCCATTCTGATTAATACTTTCCTCTTTTTTGCTTCTACTCAGTCTGTATACAGTGAAGAAAAAACGAGTAAGTTAATGTTAAGAACGTGATCTTAATAAAAACGGTTATTTAACTAATATTATGTTTGAATGTTTGCGAGTTCTATCACTTTAACACTCAAAAAAGTGCTAAAGCAAAATAAAAAAAAACATATAACATTCCTCGAAAAGAATTTTAACATTAACACGCGCACATTTCATCACGATAAAAAAGTGGTGTTGTTGTGTAAATTGGCAAATTGTTACATGCTACTCTCGTTTTACTCCTTAAAATAGGTGTAAAAGATGTTTATGTACAGCTCAAGTGTTAACTCTCAACAACATCTCCTAGATTTTTTTTTGTGAATGTGAATTTGTTCTTTCTTATGTTTTTTATATATAAAATAATATAAAATTTAACTCAACCCACTCTATGTATCCATGGTTGCCATGGAAATTGTATTATAGACTTCAATGTATATGTATAAAAAAGAGTAGTATATAAACTTTAATATTATTATTATTATTATGTAGTCGAAAAATTCACCTTTTTCCTTATGTCTCACTGTCTCACCTAAATAACAGAAAAATGTGTATTGTGACCGACCGACGGCTTTTTACTTTTATATTTAAAGTTCCTTCCTTAAATTCAAGGCATTTTAATATAATAATTTGTCTTATCTTTTGGTACATGTTTGTTGTGTTAAGTTGTGTAATATACACATGTTTTTCGATAAAGATAAAGACGACACATGCATTTAAATTAGGTGGTATGGTGTATTTTTTTTCGTTTAAAAGATAGTTTCTTCTTTAAAAATGTGTGTTATTTGGTGTTTTTTACACCTGTTCTTGATTCGATTTTTTTGTTTTTCTTTTGATGTTGTGTTATACTTCGTCTTATTCTTTAAATCTTAAAGTATTTTTACGGCTGGTATTGAAATTTGAAGCAGACTGATTATGAGTTGAAGGATTTTGATTGATGGTTGGCTTTAAAATACCTCATTGATGCAAAATTGTCATTACTGCCCCAAAGGAGTCCAAGGAGAGTGTCTAAGCGACCCATCTTTGGCCCGATTGCTCCTAAGAATCTGTTCATTTAAATCTAAACATTCTTTCAAGGGACAACATAATAATCAGAGTGATCGTTATAACATTATTAAAGACGACGACATCAATTATTGTTCAATTCGTTTCATGTAAAGTGCGTTCACTATCCAGTTTCATCTGAATTAAGGCTTGTCTATTCATAATAATATCATTTTCATTTTAAATGCATCCATTTATATTGCAATTTAATACGCAAAAACCTTTGCACAGTTAACCACAACAAAAAATAAAAAAAAAACAGGTAACAAACCAAGCTCATTGAACCAATAGAAATGCATTTCAAAAATATGATATAGAACAACTTTTATTGGTATTATTTGTGAGATTTGTCTTTTTTTGCATTTAATTCTGTTTATAGAGAGACCGCCTGTGGTGCCACAAGTGTGTTTATTTGTTATTATTATATGTTACTCGATGCCATGCTTGTTTGTGTCACGTCGTATAAAATTTATGATTAAGCACTTATGTTTTATGTCTCTTTGTGTATATGTGTGGGCATTAAACTTGTAAAATGGAAAAAATAAAAATTACTTACTTGACCACCTTTATCCATTTCATTATTTGTCAATTTAACTTTTTCAAAGGATATCACTTGTTTTCGCAATGCATCAGGTCCAACTGGGGTGTCAGGATGCGAATATAGTCTGGGTGGTGGTGGAGGATCTGCTTTACCGGCAACGAGCCACGATGATCTGTGATACGCATATCTATAACGACGACAATCTACAGCAATTATATCTAACAACACAGCATAACGATCTGAGGGATGGGACTGTCTCAAAGGTCCTGAAAATGAGACACGTAACGTGGGAAACATTCGTCTGCAATGAAAATTAAAAGAAAAATTTGTAAGTAATATGAAAATATTTTGCGAAAAACATGCTCATAATAAAATTACAACAAGAAAAAACACAGGAAATAACTGTCAACTGAAACTTAATAATAAAAATAAAGTTAATTTTTTTCTTCCATTTCTTTGACATGCTGCTGAGTTAATGTAAGTTTTCCATTTTCCTTTTTAACACACAAAAAAAGGCACGTAACTACTTTATTTTGTTGCTTATCACACTCAATTTCTTGAAACGAAAATCTTTTTAACACGAATATGTGAAAATTTGTAAGAAAATTCATTTTATTATGCGATTATAACTTGAAAAGCAACCCAAAATAATATTTTTTTGCCATATCTTAATCTAAGACACGTTTAACACATATCAGTATAGTGAATTTACCTTTTTCCATTTTCACAACCCCCAAAATTTATATTATAATCATAAAAATATTATGAAAATTTTGAAGAAAATATTACTTTATTAAAGGGCTCCTTCTCATTTTTTTTACAACAACAACAACAATACCAATGACATTAATCGTTAATACAAACAAATGTAATTTTTTTCTACGCCCTCTTTTTACTTTATTTGTGGTTCCATGAAAATAATACTAATAATAATAATATTAACAAAAATTAACAAGAGAAAAAAAATATGATTACGTTCAGGTGAATGAAAGGCTAATTTGTTGCCTAACCTGGTGGTTGTAAATTTTTTGGTGTGTACATTAAATATTTTATGTACAAAATTAACAGAAAGTCATAAAATATTAAGAAACTTTGTATTTAAATGTTCATTCGAGACGATTATCACAGTTTTTTTTTTCAATGTAGAGGCCATACACATATAAAGAGGGAAGTTCGTGACCACTTATACAATATTAAAGGAAAAAAAATGTGATAATAAATCATTTTGTATGAAAATTGTAACATTATTCCAATAATTAATTTTAAGTCGATTTCAATTAAAATTCGAACTTCATAGAAATCAATATTTCATTGAAACAATTAAAATCCAGTGATCATATTGAATGAAGGTAACGATTCAAATTTCATCACCGTTGTTAACTTTAATTAGCAATTTAAACACATAATCCTAATTTTATAGGCCATTTTTTTCTTCTAACTTTTAATGCAAATCCGTTAAAATTCTAATAAAATTTAATTACAAACTAGTTTTAATGAGTTTGTATTAAAATACAAAAAAAATAACAATTCTTAATTCCAAAATTAATGTTCACGCACAAGAATCATAAATTTTATTAGAAAGCATTATTCTGAGCTTATGTCTGATAATATTTTTTTTTTCTAATTTTTTCTATATGTGAATTCACGCGATATCAGAGAACGGTCTTTAGCACTTATGTTATATTGTTAGTTAACACCATTAAAAAGAATTATTAAGAAAATATTCGTATTAAGCTTAAATGTATTAAGTTCAAAACGAAAATGGCATTAAAAATCGTTAATTGTGATGGTTATGAGCAGAAAATTTTATGAGTTTTGTGAATTATGATTAATTTTTCTTTCAATTCATAAGATTTTAGGCTAGCTACATAAATTTCACAAAATTGAGGTCCAATAAAGTTTTATTGACTTTTTGAGTCAATTCAAGCATTGGTTGAATTCAAATTTGACTAAAATCCTTTTCCATTCATTATTTTCACTTAAATTCCATCCACTCTCACTCACATATTCCAATTTTTTTCTCACATTTCTTTCAATTACCACGGTTCTGTCATTTATTAGTTCCGGTTAATTCATTTAAGGCTAAGCAGTGTTAAATTTTTATGTGAGAAAATCATATCGCACTTGTTTTTAATTTCACATCTCCCAGACGATGCGTGGAGCAAAAAAAAAATGTGTGAATGATTATGAACTGTCAAATTTTCTTCATTCACATTCACATAAATGAGTTCCTCTGAAAACTGGTTTTTAATAAACTTTAATTTTTTTTTCTTATTTCTTTAAAATTAGATATAGAACAAAATCATATGAAATATGATACGATGACAGAAGTCAAGAAGTCTGTCAACAGTTTCTCAAAATTTAGTTTTAATTCATTTCAATTTTGAGAATTTCAATTGAAAAAAATTTGAATCGTAACACAGTGATGAAAATATGCAATTAAATTACAACTCGATTGCAAATTGCAACACATAACCCATGTTGTGTAGAGTGTGTTAAATGTTGAATTAAACACTGTGTTATTTTAATGCTCATTATCACTAAATAAAATTACAATAAATAATAGCTTTTTTTGTATCATCATCATATTATTATTACTATATTTGTTCAATAAACATAAATTCTTGTCCAGTTTAAAAGCTATTTTATAAAAATAATAATTTTTTTTTAACCATATTATATGCATTTTAACAGGTTATAAGAGTGTTGTGCGGTGCATTAACTTGGGCCTACTACTGTGCTTTATTGAAATTTTTGTATAATAAATTATAAATTAATTGTCGTGAATGCTGAGCTGTGAGCCATTCAATAAATATCAGTTTTGTTTTCTCATGCATTTAATATAAGAATGATAATAAAATAAAATATAAAATTAATAAATGAAATATTCTCGTTTATTTAAAATAATAATAATAATCATAATCGTATATAATGTGCTTTGAAAGGAATGGTAAAAAATAAAAAATTTCATCACCATTAAATCACTTCTTTTTTACTTCGATGATATTTTTGTCTGTATACAAACAGAGTTTAAGTGGCTTCAACATAATTTAAAGAGAATCAGAAGTGAACATAAATTTATTGCAACATAACACATCATAAGTGTTGTTGAAACACCTTTTTGGTGTGAGAGTGTTGATCGAATTGAATTCACTTTTAGTTTATCATTAAAAGCCTTCCTACTGAATTGAAATGAAATTTTAAGACCACCCATGACGAGTTTTGTAAATTGTAAGACATTCTTGGAGGATTTTGCTCGATAAATTTTATGACTGTTTTTTAAATGAGATCAGAAATAAAATAAAATGGCAATTTTATTTTAATAAATACAAGAAGTCACGACATTATTATGTATTTGAATTGATAAGAGAAAAAAAATCATGAAAAGTTATTAGAGAGGGTCAAAAATGTGGAAGTAATTCAATTTATTTGAAATTTTTTAATAAAACCGCACATTTCCGTTGAAATTCCTTCCTAATGTGACTAAATATCGAAAATAATTAATGTTAACATATCATCTACAGATCTACACATGTTTTAACTTACTGTGCTTACTTCTCACTTTAATTTCATTTTACACACAAAAACAATATCTTGAATACCGATCTTTATTTCAAAAAACATTTTTAATATAATGTTAAAACAATAATAATAATAACATTAATAAGCATTCGATCTTTTTTTCACCTTTTTTATCTTCGATCTCATCACTCACATGCTCTTACATGGTTCGACACATGTCTTATTTTGTCTTTTAGACGCATCGTATAATTTTCTGGTAAAGGGATTTTCAATAATATTAAATAATTTAAAAAAAAAATAATTGTGATCAAAAAAATTAAGTTGTTAGTTGTTGTTAGGTTCCAAACCTGTTTCGTTTTCGTTCCTTGTGTGTGAGTGAAATTACTTAATTTTGATTAATTTTATCACACATCTCTCACTTGTCTTCTCACCCAAAATAAAACACACAAATAATTTCACCGAAAATGTTTCCTTGTACACACACACACACACACACAAAATACGTACCAAAGAGGACAAACAAATAGATTGAATAAGTTATAACAAGACAATTGAATGACATTTTGTCGTTCCTAATATTTTCTCTGTGCAAACCAAAAACCTACATAAAATAATCTGTTTTATAATGATAAATGTATATAAAACGAGAGATTAGAATATGTTATCCTCATTTTGTGAAAACATAAGGTGTGTGTGTACGATGATTTTGAATTATTTCTGATGATTGTATGTGGAAGGTGTACAAATGTGCTGAATTTCGAGACACGATTGAAGGTGTCAAGGATAAATGTTTAATGTTTCAGTATCGAAATAAATCTTTTTTTTTTGTGTTCCCTCTTCAAAATATGTGAGTGTGTATTTTCAATTCTGATTAACGGTAAAATTTTGTGATATATATAAATTAACTTCACTCCCTATTAAAAGTGTCATGTCATTTGTTGCGTTCTCTATTGTTTTATGAGCTTGACACATTTTGATCTCTCTATACAAAAAGTGTGACTGTGTGTGTGTGTGTGTACGTTAAAAAAAAAATGTGATTTGTGAACCTAAAAGCAAAATTAGTCAGAAGTGATGGTGTGAAATAGAATTATGACAGAAAATACAACAATAATAATAATAATGGAATACAACATGTTAAGTTGAGAAAATGATACACTTAAATATAACAAAAAACCACCAACCAACAGTTAACGAATGACAAGCAAAAATTATTCCGTGTGGATTATTTTATTATTATAATTTGAAATTTTGTTTGTAGGTTGTTGGTGTTGTTGTTGTTGTAGTAGGAAAAAAGCGAGGAAAATTTTTGAATGAAACAAGGGATTTTATGATGAACAAATCATTATTATTATTATTATTATTTTTTAAGTGAAACATTAAATGACACTGACACCCCGACACTGCAATATTCTCTCTTTCAATTATAATAATACATTTATGATGATTATATTGTGGGTTTTATGGTTGAATTTCAATTTTCTAAACAACATAATAATAAAAAAAAAGTGTGAAAAAATACAAATTTGACATTGACACTTAATTGTTTCAATTTCAGAGAAAAACCGTTATAAAATCTTGTTAACAATGATTATGATGATGTAAGGATATGAATTGGAACAATAATTCGCTGATTGTTACATTTCAATCATGTACACACAAGTTTTCTTTTTGGAATATCCAAGGGGAAATCAAATCATATCAACTTGATTTTAGATGACAAAACGTGTGAATTGAGAGGAAATTTTTCACACAATATAAATATTGAATTTCATCTCGCAACATCTCATGGGATGTGCAAAAATGGTTTTTTTTTGTGTGTGAGAAATTTAAAAAATGAAGTTAAGTAACAATTTAATTATAAAATATTCAGATTTTGAGAAATTTCATTTAATGAACGATTTTTGTTCATATTACATTGAAAGATTCGAACGACTTTGATTCATATTTGACTTGAAGCTCCATCCAAAGAACGAGTTTGACTCGTTTTCGACTTAAAGCACCATCAAGTGAGTCACAAAACCCCTTTACAATGATCCAAGTAATCATAAAACTAACAAATTTATTACATTGTAAACATGAAAACATACAAAATAATCACTCACTTGTAATTCATACACATTAATTTTAGGGCGTTCCCTTTATTTTGACGTTCCTAAGTACAATTTCTCTCATAGTATTTTTTTTTGTTGCTATCCAAAATTTTATTATATTAGATATTAGTTACATTTAACGTATAAAAATGAATGGTTAAAGGTGACTAAGCATAAGCTTAGTAATATAAAGTGAACTAATTATGACATTTCATAAAAATATTACTAATTTATTCATGAAAACTATAATAAAATAGTAAAAATATCATTCAAAAAATTTCAATAAAATGTAAATGTGCACATTTTTTTTTTTTTTTATTCATTTTAATATTTATGATGATGATGATGATGATATTGTTGTTGTTGTAATTGATCATACAACTATGATGATGATTGTTGTACATGATAAGTGCGTGAAAATGGGCAGCTAAATGTGTTCACAGATTAACAACTATAAAGCGAATTTTATAATAAAAAGATTTGTTAAAAAGATAATATTTATTTTTTTATTATATTTTATTCATTCATTCATTCAGTCAGTCACAATTACTCATTATTATTATTATTTTTTATTAATAGTCATCAGAAACTAGAATTTTTCTCTTTTTTATGTACGTACATTGAGAGGAAGTGGTCAACTTCATTCAAATATTTTTTTTATTATACATATAAATTACACATTTAATACAATTTTCATATAAAATATTAAAAATTATGGAATATGACGCGAGACGCCCAGTATTTTTTACGAGTTAACCCATAAATAATATTAAAAAAAGTATTTTTTTTTCTTCAATTCAATTCAAACGTTCTTTTTTTAATAATAATATAATATTACCTTATATTAAAAATAACAACAAAACTTAAACTTTATCATTCATTTAATATCTCGACCACGCTTTATACGAAAACTAATAAAATAGTGAAGTTAACACACAATTAAACGTACAAATATTATAAAAAAATGCTATAAAATGATATGATTTATATTATTTTCAACAATAACTTTTTTTTTATATTCACATATAAATTTTACACAAAAAAAGGTGCTAATTTACTAAGTTTACCAAATTTCATATAATTTATATTTAATTTTAACTTTTGAATGATGAACCTTGTTATTTTTTTTATATATTTTTTTTTTGATTAAGATTAAGATGATGATGAAAATTTTAGCATGTGTGTAAAGAATATGAATGTTAAATATAAAAAAAATTATTTATTATTTGTTTATTCATTTCATTTTCATTCATAATTTTTAATTTAATTTAAAAAAATATTATTATTAATATTTTGTTGCTAAAACTTGAAACATGAAACGGGCGAAGACATGACTGGAAAAAGACACAGAGACAAGTTAAAAGAGTTCATGCTAAATATATTAAATATTAGTATAAATAAATAATAGAATTAATGATTAGATCATTATTCAAGATAAGAAATGGAGAAAAAAAAGAAATATGACGCTGAAATTTATTTAATAAAATATTTTTTTGCTTTAAAAATTGAAAAAAATTATGAGCGTAAATAATAATTCTTGGTGTTGCGTATTATGATGAAAAAAAATTGTATGAATGTATGTTTAAGTTAATAATGAAAATGTTTATTTTGCTATTTTATTATAATAATTTATGGTTTATTTACTGTATTTGATGTTGTATTGAAAGAAGGAATTGAATGAGTTAACAAATGTGTTGATTTGCAGTGAATAGCAAAAATATTTATATTTAATGTTGATTTGAATGCGATGAATACGGTTCTCTCTCTCACACACAAACACACTATCTCTGGAAAGGAAGTTTTTCTCATTGAAAGTAATTCTTTGTATATGACTTTGGCCCTTGGAGCCCCTTATCGGTCTGGAAGGTCTTTTCAGTGCCTAAGTGAAGTTAAATGAGTCATTTTTGTTACATGTTTGTTGTTTCATGAATTCATTTCAATTCAATTCAATTCAAAATAAAAAAGTATCATTGAATTATAAATAACTTACAAAGAAAAAAAATAAGGTGAAACACACATTTATTTATTTGAGGTACTCCACACGACTCTCCATACATGTGTTTTTATTTTCTTAAATTTTTGTTGTTGTTTTGTGTTTCAAATAACACACAAAGAGAGAGGTGTCCTGCTGTTTTGAAATGTTCTTGGTATGTGATACTTTTTTCACTCCTCTATCTCTCACTTCATGACCAAAAGTTTCTAAGCTACGCATTATGCAGTTCCACACACATGTTATTTATGAATTCTTTCTTAATTTTTACCTGTATTTGCTTATTTGTTTGTTTGTTTTGTTTCGCCTTTTATTTGACTAAATATGCATGAAATTAATGACTTTTGTAATTCGTTTTTGTTCCTCTCGAATTCAAAAGACTCACACTAATGATAAGATTCTATTTTGAAAGCAACCCACTGTTGTGTGTTTTTGTCTCTTACAATAATACAATTGACAATTCAATAACAATGAAATGTGTGTGTGTCATTTTTCGTTACAAACAAAAACATAATTAAAAGGATGTCAAAAAATTGATTATTTCCGCACTATTGGAAAATTTGGCCAATTTTTAAATTTCAATGTCGGAAGTTTTAACATTTTAACTTTTCTTATCTGATCCTAATGGGGGGTGCAATGCCATGTCCTTCACGTCACTTCTCTTGTCTTGTATTGTATTGTGAATTACATTGAATTTCAAATCAATAAAAATGATATCTTATTCATTTAATTTGAAAGCGAGAGACCTACAACAAAGATACAATCCAAGATTAGTAGACAAAGATAGACAACAATCATGAAACTCAACCAAAACGTATCATATTATTGATTAATGATGTGAAATTTATCATGATTCGTTGTTTCTTATATTGCAACAATTTGTTGATATTTAAAGAGTTACAAATGAAAAGTTTAACAAACAAAATAAACATGAGATGCGATTAAACTGAATGAAAATGAATGAACATGTTAACAAAACATTTATGTATTAAAATAACTTCACACTTTTTTTCATTGTAGCTCATCATCTTTTTAATGTTTATTTGAACACACAATTTTACAGTTTCATGAACATTTTTTTTTTTTTTTTAAATGGATGATTATGATCATTATTATTATAAGAAAAGTGTTAAATTTCTTTTTGAATTCATGTTTGAGAGGAAATCTGTGATTTAAAGTTTTGTTCAATTCAAAAAAAAACTTTTTTTTTTTGGAGATTTGGCAACACTGGTCATTACAATTTTACAGCATCCTTTTAATGAATTTCCTTTAAGCAGTATACAAATCACTTTGAGATCATTAATCGCCATTTAAACGACTTGAGTGTGAATCTCATGTTAATTAAGTCAATAAATCATGAAACAATATTCCAATTAATTTCAGAAAAAAAACACATTGAATGTGATTTGCTCACATCACATCGTCGTCTAATCAATTCAAATAATCTACACAAAAATCTGTCATCAATCTGTTTAATTTGTTAAATTATTGCTTGTTTAGATACAGCTTAGACCCGAAAAAATCCATATACAATGTGTCAAGTTTTTTTTTTACATTTCAACTGTATTAAATGACCATTATCATATTTACACCTCTTCTTTTTTCCTCATATTCAGTCATTTAATAAACATTTTTTCGAGTTTTTAAGATGAAATAAAGCTATTTTTATAATGAAATACCACAAATATGTAATAAAAAGATGATTTAAGTGGACCAATTTAAGTTAAAATTTTTAAAGTATTTGAATATCATGTGGAAAGGTTTACGACCAAAAAAAATTTGTTTTTTTATGATTCAATAATTTATGATTGATTAAAATCTTGAATAAAATTATCATATTTTTAAGATAAGGAACGCACGAGCTAAGTCATAGTCAAATTGTATTTTTTTATATTTTGATTAATTAATTGCCAAATGGTTTTCCTATTAAATTTTGGCATCACACATGTATCATATATCAAAAACGTTATGTTAATTTTATGATATTGTGTTTTTTTTTTTTGAATAGAAATAGAAAGATTAATATTTTGGTTGATTACTGATGATTTTGATCCTCTTTCAACTTAAAAATACTAATTTTATCTCTCAATCACGGAGGTAAATTTGATGAAAAATTACTATAATTTAATTTTTTGTTGTTGGATGAGTTTGGAAATCAATTTGTTTAATTTTTTTTATCATCACCACACACACAGGCACTCTCATGGTATTATTAAAGGAACATAACACCTCGAAAAAAAAATAAAAATAATAATTTTTCGAGTTGAATTATGAGAGAAAGAGAGAATCACCACAAAAACTCACATTTAAATAATAGGAAAATTAATGACACCATTTATCTGGACAGTCAAGCGGGATACAAAACTCTCATACATGACTCTTATTGTGATTTAGACACAATTTGGGTGGTTTTTTCATGTATTTCACACAAATCGGATTATAACACACTGATAAAGTCATACATAGAAATTCGATATTAATGTAATTCTATTTAAATAAAAAATGTTTATGCTATTTGTCAGTTTTGTACACACACTTCAAAAAAAATCACAGTCAATTCAAAATCACATTCAAATCAAATCGTTAATTGTTTGTTGCCAATTATTTCTGTACCCAATGTTTATTAAAATAAATTTAAATGTGACGATGAATTCACTTTATATTAAGTGATTAATGTATGCAGTCAGGTGTAAACTCACATACGATTTTAACAATTTTACACAACTTATATACAAAAACAATTAAAATATAAATTTAAATTGAAGACTAGTTAAATTTTCATTTTAAAATAAAAAAAAAGTAAAACAATGCAATAATATTATTTTTTTATTGTTATTTTCTATTGTTTTGTTAAATTTTTTAACATGTTCCCCTTGTTAAATCAATTGAAAATTAACAAATCTTATATTGACTTTATTTGTATTGTAAAATGAAAAAAAATAAACAATAAAAGTTGACTTTGTCAATAAATGTGTACACTTAACACGCACACTTTAACTCATGTAATGTTGTTATATTTGATTTTAAATAAAGTGTAATCAGTCAAGAAGAAATAAAGTATAATAGTAAAGTTAAAGAAATTTTTGTTGTGATTAAATTGTCATGTGTCGTGAAATTGATTACAGTTAAGTTGCATTGAGATTTTTGTTTTAAGTGAATGAAATTACATTTCAAGGTAAAATTATAGGGAAAGTGGTCTTTTTGAGACCATCAAGGTTTAGTTTATGGAAATGTGATGGAAAATAAATTTGATGAGGAATTTAATTTCGATTGATGTTCAAAATTGCTATTTGCTGTATGACCCTTAAATGAGAATTGTAAATCTTGTATAAGAAACGCTCGGTAGAGGGCGCTTTAAATCATAGAGCTCCAAAATATGCGTTATATTTGAGATAAATGATACGAGCTTCAATGAACCTTTCAAGATCAGATCAAGGAAATGGAACAAGGAACTGGCATCCTGTTATGTAACGAAAATGCACTTGAAACAAAATTTCAGTGTTACTTTTCATTGAATTTAAAAACATTCCTTATTAATATTATTATAAAAACACAATATCATTGAACAAGTAACAGATCATTATTAACTTTTAAAAGCATTTGTATATACACAAATATAGACCTCACACCTATTTTGACAGTTTCTTTTTTTTATTCAATTTTATTACATAAATATTACACATTAATAAAAGTAACACAATAGAAAATGATGATGATAATAAATTTAATTATTATAATTTTGAAACAAAATATTTTTAACAAATATTTTAATGTGAGTAAGCATGCTTAAATATTTATCAAAGTAATGTGAAAGGAACCGTTGCGTTACATTTTGCTTAAAAAGAAATGAAACTGAGCTCAGAGTAAATATTAAAATAATGGTGGTAAATGGCCATGACGTTTGACTTTTGTCTGCACATTTTTTTTGTTAATCTAAACTAAAAAAAATTGTGAGGGACAAAAAATTTAACATTAAGATATTTATTAGATTGTTAAAATTCCTTTTATTGTAAATACCAAAAAATGCAAAATGATATACATAAAAAAATTTAAAATTAAAGACACAAAAAAGTGCAAACTCATGACATTCCATTATTATCAAAATATAATAATAATAATAAAAAAGTGGCATTTTTGTATTTTAAAATTTTAACCACACACCAACTTATTTCAGCTGATTGCTTGAGTGAGTTCAGTTTTGTGTTATTAAATTATTTCATTATACATTATTATTATTAGCTCTAGCTTAAATACAAAATTTTTGAATGTATGTATGTATGACATAAAAGATAATTTTATTATATTTCGACTTTTCTATGATTATTAAATAATAATATTTTGTAGAAAATGAAAACGGTAGCAAGCATTTCATATAAATGTTCAGTCCAGACACAAGGGACACACGAGAGCAATAGATATGATAAAAAGGGACCAATTTTAGGAAAAACGTTTAACTATAACAGATATTCAGATGCATTGAAATTAAATTGCAATTGTAGCATATTTTAACTTAATTACTATTTATTGTTAATTTTATCATTTTAAATTGAAAATCTTTAAAAAATATATATACTGAAATGAATTTTCAATGTATACATGAATAATGTTAAAGAAAAAGTTATCACAATTAAAATTATAATTGAATATTTTGAACTCAAATTAAATGACACTTGAGACTTTGAATTTAAAAATTTGAATTCTATTTTAAATTTAAAATATTTTTTGAAAAGAAAATATTAAATCCCATCTCAAAATATAATAAAAAATGTTAAATAATCCAGATTTTAAAGATTATTTACATAACAATGATTATAATTCAAATACACAAATATCAGGAAAAATATTTAAAGTGTCTTTTAAGTGCATTCACAAGTAAGGCCATATTAGAGACAAAATCTTACGGAATCTTACTCCAAATTCTTAATAATGTATTCGAAGAATAGAAGCGCTCATAGGACTTTTTTTCTCATCACGATATCATAGCTCCTGAATCAGCGGACCGCTCCTTAAATCGCATTTTCCTTTCACTGTAACTTTCAATCAAATTATTCAAGTACGTCGGAAACACTTTTGACTTATCCCAGTTAATTTTTAATTTCAATAATATTTTATTATTAAAAATTAAATGAGTGCGTGTCTATTTAACTTATCATAATCGTATCAAAAAAATTTAATCAAGTTTCTTTTTTTCTTGGTCTATTAAAAAATTAAACTTTACTGAAATCTATCAGACCTTCATCAAATTTGAAGTATTCTGTCTTTTTTGTTGTTGTTGTTGTTTTGTGTTAATGTTTAATTGTAAATGATTTTTTTTTTTTGACTTTGAATGAAAAGTATAACTAAATCATTATAATTATGATTATTTATTTATTTATTTGATGTCATTACAGATTTTTTATTGAAATTTCGGGGTTTCTTCTCTCTTTAAAAAAAATAAAAAAAAAACGAAATTTGACCGTTATCATACATCTTTCAAGAAATCATCAAGTTTTTTGACTACCATAAAAAAGCTTATTAATAAATAAATAAAATTTTAAAAGTTAATAAATTTTTGTGTCAGAAACGTCTTCTATTTCGTAAAAAAATTTCAATATAAATAATGAAAAAAGGCGATGACGTTCTTAATTATATATTTTAAGTTTATTGAGACACCTCGATTTTTATTATTATTAAAATTATGAATTATAATGAGATTTGATATTCAAAAATCCTGATAATGTTTAACAGAAAAATAAAATTTATGAATTATTGTCCCGATTTCACACAAATTTTGTGTTCTTTCATATTCTTAGACATTATTAAACCTGTTTAACGAGAGGTGAAATATGTTTTTAAATACAATAAAATATTATTTTTTATATAAACTTTTTTTTAACAAATTTCTGTTAATTTATATGAAATTTATACAATACAATACGAGCAGTTAAAACACGAGACACGAATCCAAATATTTTTTTTTTGCATTTTATTGTATACAAATCTAAAAAATTATTAATATTTTGCACGATTTTATTAATGATGAAGCGCCCTGGAGCTGTTTTTATACACATGAAATATGTATGTTTACATACATATTAATATTTATTTTTTTGTGTGTATTAAGAAAAAGTGACTAAAGAGACATGATTTTTATTTTACATTTCTGGTGTGTGTGGTATTTTGTTTCAGAACTTTATTTCTCAAATTAAAATCGAAACAACCCGCATTTTTGTGTCACCTTTTGCACAGTATGGGGTGTATGTTATATTTTATATGTATAATGTAATAAAATAATAATAATTTACATTCAATAATAAAAATTAAGGTAAAATTTATATTAAATTGGATGCATTTTTGGATGTTCGATTCCTTTTCTACAAAAGTTTTTTAAAGGTATGACTCATTTTAATAATATTATTATGTTTAAAAGTAACATACAGTGAAATGTTTGTTTATCTAATAAAACATAAAATATACTTCAATTATATCAAAATAAACACAAAGGTGGACGAGAAAAAATAATAATTAATGACTTTAAAAAGGTATCGACTCCTGCTGTGGGATGTCAAGATGCACTCTTTAAATACAAATGTTAGTTAAAAAAAATGTATACATATAAGTTATATGTTTAAAAAAATACTACATAACACCTTCAAAAAAATTTGTAAGAAAGTTTATAATAATTTATTTTTATCGTAATTATCCTTTCTTTTTTCCCTTTAAAAAAATTATTATTATTATTAAAAGAAATTAAATGAGACAGGTGATAAGATTCCTTTATATATAATGATATTAAAATAACAAAAAGTAAAACAAAACCACACACTTCTCAATGATGATTTTTATAAGTAAATTTTACTGTTGACAGCTTGAGAGTGCTATAAAATTTAAATTCAACGATATACGATTTTAATCCGAAAATTATATTACGATATAGAGCAGTTTAAACAATTTTTATTACTTGTTTTTCATATTTATACATTTTTTTTTTTTGAATTATAATAATAAAAAACTTAAACCAAAAACATATCATTTTAACACAAGGGCGGTTAAGAGCGTAAAGAGCGTAATGTGAGCGTAAAAATTTGTATGGTGAGCGTAAAAAAAATTTTACGCTCTTTACGCTCACGATATTTTTTTTTTTATTTAAACTTTTAGTTTATTAATTGAAATTTTGAATATATTAGTATAAAAAAAATAGAACTCCTAACCAATGGGCGGCTTAGAAAAGTGTATTTGGATGGGACTCGATTCATTGAATAAAATTAAGTTTTAAATAAAATGTATATGAATAAATGGTAATATTTTAATCGGAAATTTTTTTTTTAATCATAAAGACAAAAAAGCTCCGCAATTTTTTAAAATTTTGAAAAAAATCGAAAATTGGCCATTTTGGGTTAATTTGGGCTTTGACCGTTTTAAAGCTCTGTAGCCCAATCTATGAGCCCAAAAGAGAGAGAGAGAGAGATTGGGCTCCAAAGCCTAAAAAAACCGTTTAAGACCGTTGGATGGAAAAATTTACTAAAATGTACTTCAACTTATTAGCTCTGAGAATAGGCTCATTAATTGGGCTCAGGGATTAGGCTCCAAAGCCTGAAAATTATCAAAAGCCCAAAATGTCCGATTTTTTCAATTTTTGTTTCATAAAATTTCAGAATAGCGGATTTTTCAAAAAATTTGAAAATGGCGGAATATTTCAAAGTTTTTGATAGTTTCAATAATCCTCCATTTTGAATATTTTTGAATATAAAATAAAACTTAATTTTATTCAATGAAACGAGTCCGATCGAAATGCACTTTTCTTAACCGCCCAGTGGTTAAAATTTCTCATTTTTATTTCTCTCTCTTCGATTTCTGGCTAGTACGCTATCATAACATTTCTTTCTCTATAGATACACATACGGAAACCTCAAAATTTTGTATGTGAAATTAGCAAGTGTCAAAATGAATTCTGGCTTATTGACTTTGGTGGTTACGAACGATGAAAGTAAAATATTAAAATGCTTGAAAATTTCTTTGTAAAATTAGCAAATTATTCAATGTTTATTAAAATTTCAAAGAAAATACACATTTACTATGATTTCTTAAAAAAATATAAACTTAAAAAAGCTTATAAGCTTAAAAATATAAACTTTTGTTTTTAGATTTCGTGAGCGTAAATTTTTACGCTCACCATACAAAATTTTACGCTCACTTTACGCTCTTTACGCTCCTTAGGCGACTCTGTTTTAACACACACACACACCGTAAAAGTCACTTGTTGAGACACATCAATATCTGTTAATCCTATAAAATGTGTATTTTTTTTATTATTTTTATGATTAAAAGGAAAAAAAAACTAAAGTATCAAGTATTATTTATAATAATAATAACAATATATTTATGATACGGTGATAAATGAAGTGATATTCAAGTGATATACAATACAAAAAAAAAATAATGATAATAAAAATTAATTTTATTTAAATTTTATACAGTAAAAATGAGTTTTATGGAAAGTTAACCCCTAAAAATTGATCATGACTGAGTATTATTATAATGATTATGATAATTGTTATGATTATTGCTTTTTATATACATATTGAATGTAAACCATGTGAATCATTTACACATTTATATTTAAAAATGTAAGGAAAATAATAAAAAATGAAATAAAAATATTACACCTCCTTTTCAGTATTAATATAAAATTGTTAAAAATATTCTTTAATAAATATGTATTATTATGATAATAATAATAATGTTATATTTAGTATAATATATTAAATTTATATGATAATAGAATAAATTTACACATTATATAAGATAAAATAAAAAAAAAATCATCATTAAAATTAAAATTATTGAAGGCGTTAGATCTCAATTCAATTTTAATCTAATTTCAATTATTACTTGATAAGATTTAAACATATATGTTTATTATGATACATATTTTTTTATACATATATACATCATTATACATATAATGATAATATAAAATTTACTTATAATAACCGTTACACCGGTTTACATTCATTTATTCAATCATTGAGTGTTGAAATTGATAATACGACATGATATGTAATGAATAAAAAAAATATTCATGTTAATGATCGATTTGCATGTTTACTGTAATCATAATTGCATTGATATGACAATATAAATACTTTTTTTAATAAATTTATATATATTTTAGTATACATGACAGTTTACAACATTTTATATATTTGATTCAATGTAATTTTTGTTGTTGTTGTGTCCTCGTAAATTGAATTTTCATTTATATTGTTATTATTTTTATTATTACAAATCATCATTATACATATAGTTTATATTATTAAACCCCTTCAAAAGTAACTAATAGCCTTATGTGACGAGTCGAAAATAGATTGAAAAGAATAATGATAATGAGAGTGTTAACAAAGGTAAATTAAGGTGAAAAACGAAAAAATATCATTAAAGTTACTGTTAAAACCGATTCAGATGATTCTCATGGTGTAGATTAACATTAGAAAGGCAATATTTGATTCAGCTCCAGGTGAGACTCTAAAATTTTACTCTAGTAAAGTTTTATTTTTATATTCATTTTAATTTAATTTAATTTAACATTTTAATATTAATTAAACATACAAAATTAATAAAGGCGAAGACAAATTATTGATATTAATTACATTTGACACAAATATGCATAATAATAAATAACTTTTTAACATTGTTACAGTTTTTTATAATAATATAAAAAAAAATTGATAAATTAACCATTAATATGAACAAAATTTTTTAAATTGAATAAATATGTATGTTAAAAAAGGTGGTAGGTAACATATCAAACATGATAGAGGTATTTTTTAAGTAGTCTGCCGCCGTTTGCTTGCTGTGCTATGTACTGTGCGTCTCACTATCAATTCTTCACCTGTTCCTTTATTATTATTAATATTTTTTAATTCACATACATATGGTATAAAATCATCATACATCATCGAAAAAAGACATGATAAAACAAAAATAAATAAAAACAACGGCCAAATAAAAAAAAATATTGGTCAAAGTTAATTATTCCAGGAATTTAAATTGTTTAAATTTAAAATATGACGATGATGATGATGATTGTTTATAACAATTATAATTTTCTACATTCATTTCATTTCAATATAAAAAAAACAAATATTTAATCAATTTTGATGGTTTCTACTGAGTTTACCATGTTACCATGTGTCGCGTCAGATATAATTAAGAATCCATGAGTTCATTTTTTTATGAATATAATGTTAAAAGGATAACGTTCTATTATTATGATATGATGATTATTATCTTGGGAACATAAATAATAATTAATAATTATGTTAAAATGTATAATTATATGTATGTTTAATTGATAAATGATAACGAAACACTTGTGATAATAATTTGACAAGTGACATTCATACTCGCACTTCATTTTAATATTATTATTATTTTAAAATTTGATTTTATTTTATACATGTATATTATGTTTTATAATTGTAATTATAATAATAATGTTAATGAGGATCATTATACACATGTATACATACATTTTTACTAATTATAAAAGAATGATTTAACAAAAAATTTTTGGACTAATTATTTATTCGAAATTTATGACAACAAATGCTGTATAATATAACATTGTATTGTCTTTTTTTTATTATTATAATTTTATTTTGTTTAAATAATGTATAACTTTAATAATAAAAATAATAATTTGAATAACGCTTGTAATCATCAAGTAATTATTATTATGATACCGTGTCGATTCTTACATTTCAACATAAAATACCATTAATAATGTGAAATATAAATGGAAATTCATCTGTTTCCGTATTTACATTTTATTTTAAAACATTATTATATTCATTTAAGTTAAAGTTAACATTATTGATTATTATTAAAATTCTAATTCAATTTTTAATCATTAATCAATTGGATTATTGTCTGTGTGGCATTTAAAACCCACATTTAACATTACTCCGCCTTTGCATTTATTATTGTCTATTTAACACATCAATTTTATCATTGTTACACTAATTCAATCCTAATATTTTATCATGATTAGGGCTTGAGATTATTATTATTAGTATATTACAATTATTACATTATTTCAGTTGCATACAAACCAAAATACAAAAAAAAAAATCACGCCAAGAGGCAAAAAAAATGTGAAAAAAATATTAATATTTAAAATCAAATAAATTTTTATAACAATATATGATATGAAAGGACGTTAAATGTATAATACAATAAATAATAAGAATAATGATTATTTATATTTATTGTTAAAATTTATACTTAACTTTACTTGCACACATATTTTTTTTTAAACAAATAACTATACATTATATGTTATAAATTGTACTGAGGATAAATTTTCATTGAAATTGAATGTTTTTTTTAACATATATGTGTGTAATTTATGATTATATTATATGTATATGTTTATACACATATTTTTGCGGTTTATAAAGGGGACTTCTATATAATGTTTGTTTAATTTTCAACAGAAGTCATATACACTTATTTAAAAAAAAAAAAAATATTTATACAAAATAAACAGAAGACGTAAAAAAAAAGTTGTGACAGAAAATATACCGGTTTATTATTATATTATGATTATGAATTAACATTTTGAATAGGTGTGTAATTTTTGGTCCATTCAATGATTCAACACATAACTTTGCGTAATTTATTATAGTTCACATATTCAAAGTATAAATGATTCTTATTTTACTTTTCAGATTTTTATACAAATGTTTCTGGTAAGAAAAAGCATGAAAATGAGCATTTTGAGACCGTTTCCGTGGGAATCTGAGCGTTCAAGAGGAATTTTCATTTATAACAAAATCAGGAGATTGAAATGAAATTTTCAAGTTAAGACGAATTCAAGACATTGAAGCAAATTTTTTCAGTTAAAATGAAATTGGAGCATTGAAGTGAAATTTTCATTGAAAACTAATTCAGAGCATTCAAGCGTACTTTTCATTCAGCTAATTTAATTTCAAGATTACGTCTCCCAAATTCGTTTTCTTTTCATCATATTTGGTGTCATTTTTCATATTTTATATTTTTTATGTATGTTTTATGTTCATTTATTATACACATACACAAAATATTTATGAAACAGAATCACCAAAGATGATCTTAATTTTGATTATGTTTATTTGTTGTTAAAAATCAAATGAAATGTGAAGAAAAGAATTCCGGATGTTTGCTTACTGTAAAAATTTATTACACAAAAAACTACACAAGGAAATAAATGGTTAATAATAAAATCTTGTTTACTTTTATGATGAATAATGAATAATGTTATGATTGTTTATTAGAATTGGATACGATTCATATAAAAAAGACAAGTTTTTTTGATAAAATTTTAAGATAAACCAGCTTCACACATCTCCTTAATGATCTAATATTGTTTTTGTTGATTTGCAATAATATTCAATTACACACATTCTATAGATAACGCAAAATTCAAATCAAGTTAGAAGTTGTTTAAATATGATATTCGTGAGCTAGATTTAATCATGATTTCAATACATTTTAATATTAAATAATAATAATTATAATTTATAACAGTAAATTTCCAGGTGATCTGTAATTGATCGCTTCCCGGGCTGTGAAATGTCAAAGAGCACAAACTTCCTTCGATATTTTTTGTGTTGTTAAATAATTATAATTACATTGTTATTGCAATGAATGCTCTAGTTTAGTAAAACAATCATGATTAATTTTCTAAGAAACTTATAGAAAAAAATTAATTACAATATAATAGTTATATTAATACATTTTATTTTTAATGAAGCAAATAATAGTGTATAAAACTTTATATTCATAATAATGAGCAAAATTAATTAATTTTTTTCAATTTTTTTTGCATCACATTTATGAAGAGATTATTACAATTAAACAGAAGCTTTCCATACATTGTTAATCATTAAAACGATTATTAGAAAATTTATTGAACGAATTATGTAGATAATGATGGGAAATGTTGAATTACTGACCGACGGTGTATTAAAATGAATTTTTTTCCCTTAAAATGTTTGTAATGTTTAATTGTAAAAAAAATTATAATAAATAAATTAAAAGTAAGTGCATGGATGCATAAAATTAAATGCAATTAAAAAGAAATTGCATTACATTTAATTTTTTTTTTGTTTTCACTCATCATTTCATGACTTTGGAACTTGTGTGGTAAACTGTTGATTTTAAAGGACAAGAAGCTTCAAAGAAGACAGCGAGACACATTTTGTAAAAAAATGGGATCTGAGAGTTTTTGGAAGACGACGAAATACAAAATGAGGCTGGAGAACACAGTAGATGAGTAATTTTTATGAAATTTTCAAGAACTAAGCCCAATGAAGCTCATTGTCGCTGCTAAAGTCAATGGAGCGTTCAAGTGGTCTTAATTAAGTCATTTATTGAGAGTTTTCCTCAATTTAACATTCGGCACCTTTAACAATGTTTTACATTTTCATTACTTGCATTACACACATTTTCAACTTCTCTTCAAATAATATCAATGTAATAATAAAGAAAATAATAATAAAAAAAATAAATAAAACGCCTCATATACATATTAAATACAAGCAATAATTCATTTTAATGTGTGTGTCTTGTATGCGTTTGACCATATGGCCATGATCATTTGAAAACATTTTACTTTTTTTTACTTTCTGTATCAAAATGTGCTTACTACCGTCTTCTCTCTATCTAAAAAGTGTATAAAAAACCGTATTTTGTATTTTTTTATTATTTAAAACACAGCACACACATATGAAAGTATCGAAATAAACATGGACATGTGCGAGTGGTGTAATAATTTAATGAAATTACTACATTTTTAAACTGTTTTGTTGTTTATTCTCTTTTTTATTTTCAAAACTTCTTTTGTTAGTGTTTTATGTTGTTTTACAATTAAACAGTGTTTGATGTTAACTTTTTTTGTGAGTTAATAAAAATGTTTTATGCTGAATTTATATTAGAATTTAATTTTTAGAGGTAACAAATTCATTATTGTTATTATTATTTTTTATTGTTTTAGAGAGCATTCAATTAATGTTTAATGTCTGTAATTATAAATTGAAGTAATTTGAATTTAAATTCATTTTGTTTTGTGTGAATTTACGAACGGAAATTCATGTCTTTTTGGTGGTTTAGAAACAGAAGCTTGAATAAATGACTATTTTTAACATTAAAAGTGTGTAATTCAGTAGTGAAATTTCATTTCCTGACTTAAATACTTGATGAAATTGAAATTCAGATATATAATTATCGTTAACTCTTTCATACCTTTGCGTGCTAGGAAAATAAAATTTTGACAGTTCATTTGACATTTAATTCGACAATTAAAATTAAATCAAAAAATTCAGACAAAAATTCATCAAAAACCTCGTTAAAATTCAATTTCAATCACATAAAATTGACATTCAATCATGTGAATGTCAAATTCAAATAAATAATTTGACAGTTGATCAAACCAAAACACCCTCTGATGTGACTTGAAAGTCAAAATTTGGCAGAATAAATTGAAAAAAGCACTGTTTATAATAATAATTTAAATAATTGTGTGTCAAATCAAAAATAACACACACAACCACTTTTCATATGAAAATGATCAATAAATTGCATGTCTTTGAAAATCGTTGATCAAATCAAATCAAACATGATAACATTGTGTAAAAAAAAATTAAATAATGTCAAAAGAAATATTTGCTAACACAAAATGTGAAGTCACCCAAAAACCTGACACATTGTTTGTCATTTTTATAATGATATCAATGATTGAAAGCTCGCGTTACAATGAGCTTATCATGAGACAATAATAATGGGTTTTTATTTTCAATCAAGGTTTAATTTCATCGTTTTTCACAGAAATTGACACAATAAGGAAAATAGAGAGAGACTGGGTCTAATGTCAATATCGATAAAAAACAATAATGATTATTGTAATTTTTTTGACATGCAAAACAATAAAAAACACGCAAAATTTTCATATCAATTTCAATGAATGAAATGAAAAACATAATAAAAAAAAGTATACACACAAAAAAAAATACTAAAATGAAATGAAATTTATGTGTAGACACCATTTTCCGTCTTTTTATTCTATTTTTGTTTACATTTTATATGCATTTAAAGATAGCATGCGCGAATTTTTACTTTTTTTATACATATTCTTTTCATATTTCAATTCAATGTGTATGTGTAAAAAATATGGAGTGAAAAATATAGAAAAAGGGTGATACATTTACTCATTCAAGGCAATTTGTGAGTGTGTGTCTATGTAAAAGCAAACAAAATATGAAATATTAATGAAACAATAAAAAGAAAGGAAGGAAGACAGGAAACAATTTTCGATACACACTAAAAATTTTCATTTATTGTTTAATTTTTGTACCATCATTTTCATTGTCTCATGTCCGATTGAATTTGAAAGGGTGGTGGTGGCAGTGACACCATAAAAAAAATAATAAAGCGATTGCTAAACGACCTGTCATTTGCCTATCAAAAAATTTGACAATACATTTAAAGATGGGAACCACATTTGAACTAAAACCGATTTTTTCAAACTATTTTGTATCATTTTGTAACAGAAATTTGATTGAAATGTCAACCGAATCGATTTTAATCTCAATTCTGACTTGTATTTTCAAAGTTAACTACAAAATATAAATAAATTATCTGATAAATTTTATCACTTAAATGCATCAATCCTTAATGTCCCTAATTTTTGTTTCTTTTAAAGCGCTTTCTCTTCACATAAAATGACACATAACATTAAATTTAAAAAAAAAATTATAATGATGTCATTTTTAAGTACTAGCACAGGGAATGTAAGAGGACGACAAAAGTTAATCTGATAAAATTTTGACAGTAATTTGTTAGATATAACAATAATATCCTTGTATAACTTTTTTTCCTTCTTCTTTATTATGAGCATTAACCGCAATAATGAGATGAAGATAATAATGATTATAAGTGATCACTTACCTTCCAGTTTTTGTTATAATCATTTCAGTCCCTAATTCATGAAATTTATCCCATAATTCCTTGGTTTCTAAATGACATTGCACTGGTCGTAGATCATCTGAATTACATGATCCTTGGATTTGTGGTCTCTGTGGAAAAGAATATAATGTGATTTCGATGTCCCGCAAAGGTCTCAATTCAAATTAGACTTACTGGTGTCGGTTCCGGTGTTAATCGTTCCTCATCTG
Source organism: Culicoides sonorensis (assembly GCA_900002565.1). NCBI lineage: Eukaryota > Metazoa > Arthropoda > Insecta > Diptera > Ceratopogonidae > Culicoides > Culicoides sonorensis. The sequence continues at coordinate 133,072 of LN483608.1, forward strand.
AAGGACTTGTTGGTGTTGCTCTTGAATTTGATGTGTTAGTACGAGATGCTCTTGAAGGTGCTTCCGAGTCACTACATTGTTCGACATCTACATCAACCTCATCGTCTACTTCAGGAAATCGATCTACCGAAATGGGACCTTAAAGTAAAACAACAAAATAAAATATCATATTATTTATAATTTAACGAACATTATAGCCTTAGGGTAATATTTCTTCTTGTTTCAATTTAAAAATAACATACAAAAATGAATTATGGGATGCTACCGTTTTATGTTATATTGCAACAATTAAATTTAAGTTTATATCTGAATCAAGCGTCGACCTCACACCTTATAAAATATAAAAATTATATATGATAAGGTTTTTTTTTAATTCGCATATCATTTGAAGCATGATGATTCCATAAAATTAAGTCATAATTGAAGCGCATACACCAACAATCTTTTTTTTATTTCGCTTATTTCCTTTAATATACAAAATAAAGAGGTGTATTATTATTATTACTTTTTTTTTGCAATGAATATGTGCATCAATTAAAAAGGCATTAGCATATTTATTATTGAGTTTCATATTTTATTTTTGCTTTGTTTAAGAAATCTTTTTAAATCTTCTCTTCACCGTATCACTGTAGTGAAAAATGTTATTAATGATAATAATAATGAAAAATTAAGTGTGAACTTTCAAACAATTTGATTTATTTGCTCATATTTGCTTTTGAATTGCTTCAATGAAACTGAAAACTTAAATTTATGATCTTTCATGCTGCTGCATTTTTTAACGGAAAATTTTGAATTTTTACCACTTCTGTAATCCGTTCTTTGGGATTTCAAAATGACCGTTATTTTAAAGTGGAAGTTATAACAGTTTTTAAAAAATCATTGTTTTCTCATGAGATCCCTCACTCAAAATCATTAAAATGTGTGGTCTGTCGGCTTCCTTTACTCACTCACTTACTTACATAAATAATTTTCTATTAGTAATTTGTACATATCCCGAAATTTCTTCATCATTTTTCATCTTTCATCATACAAAACCCTTTAAGGCACTTACACGTCACTTTCAATTCATTTATTCACATATTCAAAGGTGCAAAAGGCTTCAATTAAAATCAAATTAAAAAGAAATTTACACATTTTATGTACTAATCATACTACTCAATTGAAACCACAATAGATCGAGACACTGACAATCATTATTTTAATTTTACAGTAATATCAAAAATGAAAAAAAAAAATCCATTAATGTGATATGTGCGTTTTATTTCACATATCTTTCATTTGTAATAATATGCAAGTATAATAATTAAATTATTTTTTTTTATTACAGTTGGAAAGAAAAAAAACAGTTAAATTACAAGAAAAATTGTACACTGAACATTTACACATTTATGATATTTTTTTCTCTTTAAATCATTGTAACAATCATATGAAAAAAAAATAATAATACAACATAATTGCGTCAATTGAATCATTTATGACACGATATATAGATTAGTAATGAATACGTACAATTGTATATTGTCCGGGCAAAGCTTGTGGGCAGATATCATGGCATTAAATTATAAACTAAAGTGTGAACAATAATCAATCATTACACTAGTTTTTTTTAACGTGCTTCTTTATTATTATTATTGTAAGTGAATGGAATGTTAAATTTTTAATGTGAATTTATACACTCAGAAATGGGAAAAACAGAAAAATTATGAATAAATGTCCCCGATACACATATAAATTATTGTTTTTAAATTGTTTCGGTGTGACTGTAATGTTAGTCTGCATTTAATTTGTGATATGAAAGTTTCTTGGAAACAGTTATGAAACGCCCTCTGGTGAGCGATTTTTAAACGAGAAATTTAATTGAATAACAAGAAATCGATCAACAATACACAATCAAAAATAAAATAATAATATTTTTTAAGTGATTGGCTTTTAGTCATGTAAAATTTAACTTCAATTATTTATTGATCGTTAAAGTGTAAATAAGCTACTTATTCAAAAAAAAAAAAAATTTCTATTCATTTTTGCTTTTATTGTAAAATTTCAATTCAATTTACATTGAGCAATACACATAACAGCAGGAGAATATTGAAGTACATGAACAATTTCAAAGAGAAAACTAGTAGCTAAATCTAAGTCATCGCACAGTCAATAGCACAATATATATATTGATATTATGTTTTATTTTTATAAATATGGCTGCCTTCATTGATATACAACAGATACATTATGTCTTGTCAACTCAGCAGTTATATTAATATGAAATATTATTTATTGGCTTTGATTGGAATTTCTTCATTTAAAGCAGTTATACGATAGTGAGTAGGAAGAAAAAAAAATTTATAGTTTTTAAATGGAATTGTTTGATATGTGATGTCAATTGATACGAAGAATTCTCTTATTGATTGGTGAATGGGCTGACATGCTGACATGGAAAGTTGGAAATGAGCTGGTAGATCAGGATCACGAGATCGGTAAGTATCCTTGAAACTTTTATACGAAGGCTTCATTTCAGCGTTCATGCAAAGTTTTGGCTTCATATCAAACTTCATCAACATAGAGAGACCATCATCCAAGTTAGTGCTCAATTGATTCATTAAATTCCTTCACGTTATCTTAATTGGCTCAAATGTACATCGTCAATCAAATTTTTTGATGATTGATCTTAATTTCAAATATTAACCTTATGCAATTGAGCCATTATCCAAATTTATTTAAATTGTTTTTTTACAAAATTTGGCACATTGATAAAGTAATCAACACCATTTACCTATCATTAGCCTGTTATCAATTTAACGCTTCCGTGCTAATTTTCGTTTTAAACCAATTAAACTTTTTATTCCACATTTTTATAATTATGTGTAAATTTTAAAATAATACATTGACGCATTTCAAAAAAAATTATATTCATCACATTAAATCTGAATTAAAATAACACTCCAGTAAAATTGTGCATATATTTTGATGCATTCATTCTCAAGGGAGGAAAATTTTAGTAAACTATACCATAGAATAACAATAATACTTGAATTAAACCACATAATTAGATTAAAATTTTACACATTTGCACTATCATTGTATGATAAAATGTAGTGTAATGTAGTCCAAAATAATCACACAGATCCTTTCAAAATTGAATTTATAATTACATTTACAATTACTTTGGTCCTGCAGCTACCAATCGATTTATATCAATGCTAAAAGTACGTACAGAACGTTTGATCAAATTAACATTATTGTTGAGTTGAAAACTGCACTCGAATACATAGAGAAATAGTTGATTTTATTTTCATTTCAATAGAAAATTGTAATTATATAATAATTTGTAACATTATCTGAGTTACCTTATGGTTGCATTTCCATTTACATGAATTGATATTTTCCGATAAAATCGATACAAAATTGTTTTTTTATGAATATCATCATCATCATTATTATTATTTTAAAGTTGATGTTTATACAATTTTGCGTGAATTGATAGTGTCATTATCTCTGTTAAATAATCGTGTTATTATGTATGTAAAAATGAGTTTTTTAATTGAATGTTATATATTTTTTCGCGTCACGTGTAATTAAATAGTTTACAAATTATCTTAAATCGAAAATGCCGACGGAGTTGTTGATTCACAATTTGAATAGATGTTTCCATGCATACAGAAACAAATTAAATTCTAAAAGCAACTTGACCATAAATATTCTTTTCAAATCAGCACTCTTCTTTCAACTTATTCAATATTCGCGACAAAGCAACACACTTTTATGTATATCATCCACATAAGTATAAAACGGATATCAACACTATAATTTTATTATATGTGAAATTTTATGTATCGGTATATACATAAGAACATCAAAAGTGAAATGAGAGTATATTGCTGATGAAAATCGATAACCAATCTGAATTTTATTTAGACTACAACATATACCTTTTCCGTGCCTAAAATTATTGGTATGCATCGTCTCGTTTTTTTTTGCTTGTTCAAAGAGAAACTCTGAATGAGCCTCTTGTGAGATCAATTATACCGTCTGGAACGTACAAATACTGTATAAAATACATATAATCAATTTAGAGGTAACATTTTCTCTAGCACAAAATATACAGAGAAAGATGCAGCCATGTTATTATTTTAATGGTGAGATTGTTGGAAAAATATTCATTTTAAGTGTTTAAGTAAGTGTTGAACAATTTTCATTCTCCTTTTTGTTATTATGGTGTGTCATTGTCTGTACATGTAAACGTTAAAGTAAAGGATAGAAAATGTACCACGCACTAATAACTTTATCCCATGTTTTCATTCACAACAAAAAAAGGAGGTAGAATTAAGGTATACTTATCATAATAAATTCATTTCTCAACACATAAACGTAAATTTTTTTTTTATAGGTTGGTAACAAAAATTGTGAATTGAAATTGTGATAGAGACAAGTTAGCAGATGATAGAAACAAGGACGAAGAAGGTAAGTGAATTTTATTAAATCAAAACAAGGCTTTAAACTCTTTACGCAAATATTTTGCTTCAATTAAATCTGATTTAAACACACACTGGAGTTCAAGTTAACTAGATCAAGTCTGAAAAATGTTCTAAGGAAAAAGTTAATTTTACCTCAACATTTTCGTTAAAAATATGCTCAACTCTAGTTTATTCATATTTATATAAAAAACCATAATATTATATTTTTCATCGTATTTAAACCTTCCTCTAACACCTCGTTTTTATATTTCATTTCATTCATTTTCAGTTTGCTTTCATTCATTGTGTGAATATAAATTTCAACCCCATTCCAGCATCCTTTTTTGCAGTTGAATCCTGTTTCTCCTTTTATTATTCACATATACAGTACAAAAATAATATTATATAGGAAAATTTTCTACCAAACTATGTATGAAAAGTGCTCATCGTACAGGAATTTTTCATTCAGTGATATTCATCTGTGTTAAATTTTTTTTTGTATAGAAATTTTATACAGAAATTTAGTAGAATGAGAAAAGAGGTATTCAAATATGATCTGAGTATTTTTTGTTGTTTAAATTTGAATGAATTATCTCTGAAAAGTTGGGTAAAATAAAAAAAATATGGTGTGGAAAAGAAATTTTCTATTGTTTTGGGTATAAAATAGTTTTTAACAATGAGAAGATGAAGAAAAAAAGGGTGAAAACTTGAGTGACGTGTTAAAATGGCGTCAAAAACTATCATGTATGTTTAAAATCGTTAACAAATAAATTTGCCTTTGATGATATTCTTGGTGACATATTTCGAAATAAAAATATGTAGTTTTGTGGTTTTTTTCATTATTTTATTTAAAAAAAATAAGACAAGGATGACAATTCCAAATAAGATTATTATTAGAATTTTAGTCACTTACAAGACATTTCAATGCAAATATGTAAGAGTTGAGTATTTATTTTTATATTCCCTCAAGTATCCTTTTCACACAACATCAACAAGAATATCAGAATGTGCCAAAGGGAGCACACACACAAAAATTATGTAAACGAGACAAAAAAAAAGTATTATAAGAAAAATCAGTATTCCGTCCTCTTTATGATATTAATATACATATTTTTCTCATTTTCTTACAAATAAACACAATTTTCATTTTTTTTTTACTTGTTCTGGTACATAAACATTGGTGTTGAATTTTGTACTACAAAAACTCATAAAATAATGAGACGTTTTATATTATTTTTTTTGTGTTTTCTTGAAACAAGAAGAAAAATGGGAAAAGAAAATCGATAAAATTGAATGAATTTATTCAACTTGTAGAATTATTCTCTTTGTTTAAGGATTTTGATTTTGAAATAAAAAATAATAAAATTCAGGACTTACTCATACTACGTTCGGAGGGCTCTCTACTATTTGAAGCCCCCCGTGCCATTATCGCTGCGATTGAAAAGTCTGTGCCTCCTTTCGAGGACGAAAGACTGTTAGCACTACAATGACTCTGTGTACCAACTAACATGTTTTTATTATGTAATTTTCTTGACTTAACTTGCATATGCACTAATTTTTTTCTATTATATTTCTCAATTTTGAATAATTTTTATTTAATTTATTTTCTTAATAAATTTTCTTTTTAATATTTTTGTCAGTTGGTTTATTTTATGATGATATTTTGAAGCAATTTTTTTATTATTATTTTTTGTTCATGTTTTTATTTTATTATTTAATATCATTTCATTTTTTTTGTGTTTTATTTTAAATGAATTTTCACTTCGATAAAATATTTTAAGTTTTCATTTGAAAATATTTTCTTTCAAATAATTTTTTTTCGCTTAAGTATTAAAATGGTTTAAAAAATATTCGAAATATATATTATAATAATAAAGCGCGGCACACGTTCAATCAACACAATCCGATGTGTTACAATGACAGCAGAAAATTTTCTGTATCACACTTTTGATGCCGACGAGGCGATAGAAATATACAGTCTAACACTATATAAATGTGAAAAATGTTTAAATAGCCATAGAAAATTTTCACCCAAAAGTGTAAAAAATACGTTTGTGTGTCTCTCTATGTGTTTCTGTGTGTATATAGATCGCGAGGTTGCCTTAGTTTTTGTTTTAAATATTTTTTTTTGTACGAAAAGAGTCAGCCGGTTGTTGTACGAATTAAGAGAAGAAAACCAAAAAAATATATATTCACATTCACGTGCGACCCTTAAGGCAAACAGTATCAAACTGAAAAATGTTCTTTAACAACAAAATGTTCATACATACAGAAATGTTATTTTTCAACAAATAATAACTTGTATGATATGTGTGTGTGGAAGTACCCATGTATGTTCATATGGAAAACAAGTACAAAAGTAGGCAGCGATAAATAATAATAATGTATCAAACACACACACAATACTATACGGTAAAAACTTGTGAAGCACCACCTTCTCTTATTTTCAACAGATATTTTCACACACTAACACATACTATCACATCATCATCACTTGGTCAGATCCGGTTGGTTAAACCATATTTAAAAGGGGGCGTATCTTCCATTTTGTTTTACACATACAACACATCACAAGCAACAGTAGACTTACATTTTTTACCCTTTTTTTATTATTATTTTCATCTTCTTGAAATTGTATCGAGTTTTGTATCGATGAGTGTTCATTTCACACATAGAATGAACATTTTTATATAAAATTATGAGGAGAAGTAACAAAAAAGGGGCAAAATTAAAATATATAGTGCATCATGTTTTATAATAGGTCCCTGGCCATATAATGTATGTTTTTATTTGTTGTACATATCACGTTATAAGGCTTTCATCGCAATCCACACATATAGTTATATTTCCACATTTCTACATTAAATATGTGTATCATATAATATGTGATGACGATGCTAATAGACACTCACATAAAAATTGTGTGTGTGTGTGTGTGTATGGATGTGTGTGATGTGGTGGCATTGATTACTACTTGAAAATATAAATATAATGTTTGAGTACAGAAATTTAAGCAGCAAAAAAAAAGACTTTTTTTGGGTGGTAAAGGAGAGCAATGGTGTTGATACTTTATATAAATGCTTTTGAAACCATATTAATTCTGTATGAACAATTTGAACGTGATTATTTTTTAACATACACCATTAAGAGAATATGGTAAAAAAATATCTCAAATTATAAATGTTAAGATTATAAAATTTTAAGTTAAATAAAAAAAATTGTTTAACAGAAGTTGTTGAAATGATATGATGATGAAAATTAAGCGATTTACATGGAACTTCTCTGTTTTAATTGTTGAATTTTCTTTCTTCTGCCTCAGATAGAAGGCCTAGGACGTTTTTTTAGTTCTAAACAAATTGTAAATATTCTTTTACCCGAGTCAAAGAGAAAAACGAGCAAATTTTGAACAATTTACTAGCTTTGATCCGTTCTCGCTCTTAGCTAATTTAGGACCTAAATGTCTTTGAAAGTGTCAAAATTTCAAGGAAGACTTTAGATTTTTTTTTTTAATTTCGAACATTTTCAGATTTTCGGAACTTTTAAAAAACCCTTCTCTTGATTAAATTGTGATTCTTAACACAGATCAATAAATCGCGCCTAAACATATTGATTGCAAAACATCAAATAAATAACAAGGGTATTTTAATGTTATTTATCTGTACACTCTAAGTTGAAAACGCCCCGCAGACCACCCCGCATAATATGAATAGACTAAAAGAGTGCCCATAATACTCCAAATATTTTTTCAGATTAACAGAAAATGCGTTAAAAATGGGCTTCATCAAAAACCCTGTAAGCGTTAATCAAATATCTCCATCTTCGGACAAAGCCAATTTGTACTGCGGGGCGTTTTCAACTTACAGTGTATTTTTATTTGCTTTCCTATTTTTCTTTTTGTCACAGAAAAAAATGTATCACATTGAGAGACAAAAAAAACCTCTTAAGGTCGATACCGAAATAGAATAAACTCATCGTCACATTTAAACTTTATTTTACCTTCACACACTTTTCAATTCCACACCATTATTCTAACTTTTATTCTTATTTTTATTTATTTTTTCTGTTCAATTGAAGATACTTGTGCTCATAAAAAAGGTGTGACATTATTTGTATATAGTAAAAGTATACGTAATATGAAATAATAAATATAAGAACTGTCAAACGTAATAAGCTTAGATTGTTTTTCAAAGATTATTATTATTGTTATTATTACTTTTATGCGTCTTTGTTAGAAATGTAAAAAGGCATAAAATAAAATCAATTTAAAGTGTGTAGAAAAAGAAAGAGGAAAATTTATTGCCAATTTAACGAGACAATGTCATATTTAGAGCAATTTAAGGTAATATAAAAGATATAAACTAATAGACTTTGACACCACATGTCCCATCATCTACTTTTTTATTATATTTTTATTTCATTTCATAATTTATTTCAAAATCATTAACAATTGATTGTTCAAATTTAAGGGAGTAATAATCATATTAATAAATTAATATTCTGCTCTGTTCCGTAAAATTATATTTTCAATCTCTTAAAAAATTAACAAAAAAAAAATATTCAAATTTCAAAGGATCGGATGTTCAGAGGCGTTTATTGATATGATATTCATTTAATTCAAATTTAATTAAAATTATGATTTGAATTCAAATCAATATATTGAGACATAATATCATGCTGTTCTCTGTGTATCATCAGTATCCGTTCAATTTGAATTTCAATTCCTATTTTTTTTTAATTCAATGACAAATTTATACATAAATATTCAATATTTGATGATTTGGAAACAGTTTGACATCTTCTATTATTTTTATAATTTTATTTTGATTCAAATTTAAATCGATTTCATGACTTTTTGATGTGTTTTTAACAAAAGTCTGTTAATTTAAGATATTGATGAGTTTTGTTTCACTTTAAAGGTGAGCAGAATAAAACAAATAAGAGACAAAAAAAAAATATAAAATATAAATAAAGATGCAAATGATATGAAAAATACGCCATTTGCATATAATAAAACTTTTTTTTTGTGGTGCTAAATTAATTGCAACCGCATGAAGAGTCGAATTGCTTGAACAAACACACCCAGTTGTGTGTAAAAATAAAAATAATAATCCTGTAACATTGTAGTGAATGTAAAATTTGCATTTTGAACAAACTGAAAGAAACATGATAATTTAACAGTAGAATTGAATAAAGGTATCAGAAGCTTTTTTTTAATGATATTTTATTTATTATGAGGCAGTTTGTGTTTTGATGTTGTTGTAAATTTATTGAAGTGTGGTTAAGACATCCATATATGAAAAGACACATGGAATCAAAAGTTACCATAAGTGTTTGATTTGTGTCGATTCGAGCCAAAGGTCTTATGTGACCAGGAACACAAGGTGGGTCCTAGGGCCTCCAGATTTAAGTCTGAGGTGCAACACAAGACAATTGAAGCTAGAGACGTAAAACAAGTCTTTTAAGTTCAGACCTCTTGAAGATCAAGCCTAGAAAATCTTTGAAGGGTCGGTAATTCCATGTGACTTTCACTGAACAGTGCAAATGCAAAATGTATCAAATAATAAAAATTAATTTATGAGCTCTGTTTAATGACATATCATTCGTGTCTTTTACGTTTTACATCATTTTCTTACTCTCTCTATTTCCTCTTCTTCAAAAATAAAAAAAAGAAAAATATTATTTCAATAATAATTTATTTAAATACATTTTCAGGTACAAAATGGTCGAACAAAACTGACACACACACTAAATAAATGTAATTTTATATTAATTTCAAAAAATTGACAACGCATAAAAATAATGATAATAATTTAATGATATGAAAAACATACATTGGACTCCCTTTAGTCCAATAATTTTCATTTTCCTCTTCATATTTATATGTAAAAACAATTAAAAAGCTTATTTAATTCAATTATGTCTGTAATAATAATAAGCAAAAAACAACAAGAGTGTCACATTCAGTTTATTTTTCATTTTATTTTAAAATATATTAATTTTATAATTATAAATAACTCTCTGTACTGTGTGTATGTGTGTGTGTATGAAGTGGAAAATGCGTCAGCGTAAAATTAACAATGTGATTGGCACAACAAACAAACAGAGAGTATTAGGAAGATAATTAGCGAAAAACATTATCATTAATATTGTCAATTAATAACGACGACAACTGAGACAAGGCAACAACAACAAAATCATTATTATTTTTACAGAAAATTTCATGGAAAATTTCATTTCATTGTAATATTTTTAATTTTGAATACAAAAATGACGCCATTTATTTAATTTTTTGTTGTTGTTTTAGTGAAATCTGTTAAACCGTTAAAGACATATTGCGATGTAGTAACATCCCTTTCAATTTGAATTGAGTAACAAATAAAAATGAAATACGAAATTATTCACCTCATTTACATGTTACTCATATTTCAATTCAAAATTTATTATTTATTTACTCACGTTGTTGACAAAGGTCTAACAGAATAATTTGCATATCAAAAGAGAAAATGTTTCCCCTTTTTTTTGTAAATTATTAATTTTTCTTTAAATGCACACAGAGCAATTTAAGAATGATGATTATTTATTCAAGTCAGCCATATTCGAGACATGTCACGACGACAATTTGAATTGTATTGTAAATTGTAAACAGAAGGTATCGATAATCTTTGGCAAATAAGAGCATTTGTTGTACTATAATTTAGATATATTTATTAAATAAATTACTTTAATTTCCATTTCATATGTGACTCAGTTATTATTTGAGTCATTATTTGATATTTCAATCTGTTTTTTTTTTTATTTTATTGTTTTGTGTAACAGATGAGATCAATTTAAATTGAAATAAATAAAAGGATTCTAGGAAGCCTTTCAAGGTGTATCCTTTCACTTTGAGTGTCAACAGATTTGCATCATATGAAGATGTTTCTACTTTCATTTATAAAGATGTAAGGAAATCCAAAAAATTGTCCATGAAAAGTCACAGCTCACATTAAAATAAGACAAAAACAAAATGAAACAGGACCTGTATAATATTTAAAACGAATGTCAATAAATCAAAAATCCAACAAAAAAAAAATACAAATAAAAACATACAAAAGAAGAATCAATACATGTTGAATATTTGGTCACCCGCAGAATACATTTATTTTTGTCTTTTTTTAAACATTTTATTGTTTATTGTCTTTCTTGTCGTATCTTGTCTTTAAATGCCCCATGACATCTTTATTTCGATCCTCTCTAATCTGAAAGAAAAAACATAATAATATTAAAAAATATTCATTGATTAGAATTGACTTGGAATTGAATTGAAATTGAATTGTCTTTAAATTTAATTTTATTTCAAAAGTTATTCAAAAAAAAAAAATTAATTTTAATCTTAACTCATAATAAAAGTTTTTGTCGTTGATGGTGTTCCAAATTCTTATATTAACGTTATACCAGTATAAGAAAATTTTAACCGTAATTATTTATTGCACGTAATAAACTCATTTTTATCCAAACTATAATAAAAAAAAATCTTTATTTTTTAATTCAATTCAATATAATTCATCACATTGTGTCATAAATATTTATAACTATAATGATAAATCGACGTGTGTGTGTATACATAAAAATGACTTATTTTTTCGGATGAAGATGATGATGATGATTTTGATTGAGTAGTAATAATTCAAAAGATTTCTCGTTAAATAGAAGATAAGTAAATCATAAAAAAATATTTTGTGGGTGGCCTTTTTCTTGTTGTTTAGCTATTTGGATGTCAACGGGGTGTTTTTATAAATGTCAGGTTATTGTCTTATTATCTTAATTTTAGTTTTTTTCTCTTTTTTTACACTACAAACTCAAACTTTAATGACCGATGGCATTATTTGAAGACGAAAAAAAAAAAGATTGATGATATTTTTTGATTGTTGTTTTGATGAAGATGTGAACACCTAATTTCAGGTTGCTATTTTTGGGTAAAAAAAATGTAATAAATTTGATGAAATTTAGACACACATGAACTTGGATGATTACCGCTAGAGTCGAAAATATGTGTAAAATTACAAGAAATCACAACAATGTTGATAACCATTGAAAATTAAGAAGATCAAAACAAAAAATATTTTTTTCTTAGTGTTATCCTTGAACACAGTGGGATATCATTTGCACGCACGCCTATCTTTAATTTGTTGTAAAATAATATTTTGTATTGTAACAAACAGTTTTGTTTTATTTCATCAATTGTTGAAATGCCCATTAAATTTTTTTTATGATTCACATATTCACAGAGATTGCAGACAAACGAACGTCAGTCAAATAATTCTGTACAGAAAATACATTTAAGCATTTTATTTACGGATTTTAAAGCGTATCGCAATTCTGTCAAAACTTTGTTAAATTTTCATAAAAAGATTTTTTTTAAAGGGCAAGTTAATCTCACATGTGATTTTAAACAATACAGTTTTTTGCTTAACAGTTTATTTTTGTGTGAAATATTTTACAGTATTTTGTGTTGAAGGGTTTCAAGAGAGTGTGGGTTGCCTCATTTATCCAATAATTTATGATATTTTCATGCTACTCACAAAATTTATTGAAAAAAATTGTTTTTTTTTCGTTATTTTTATATTAAATTTTTAAAATATTTTTGTTGTAAAAAGTCAAAAATTCATTGAAAGCTCATTTATGTGAAAAAAATATATAAAATGTTGTTTTATTATTATTTTATGAAAACAAAAAAAAATCAGATCAGAATATTCTCTCATATCACGCCTCTCATACCCAAACAATTTTGTATTTAGACATGTAAAAGATTGAGCATGAAATTTTAAATGACATTATAATGGAATTTTTTTTTTTTTGAAATAATTTTTTTTTTACTAAGGTTGCCTTTTGAAATATAACACTTGGTGTCTCTTTGTCTGTCTTTGAACTTCAAGACTTTGGATAGGAAAATGTTTCATTTGAAAAATGCTTGAAATTTATGGTTTCAAAACCAGGATCCGGATAACGTCACAATACAAAAGCTGACCTCCACTTAAACATTAAATAATTTTTTTATCTATTTCCACCACATTTTTCAATACAAATAAAATCTATAACACTTCATGTGAAGATAACATTTAATATTGATGAGCTCCCATATAACATTTAAGTTAAATTTTTATTATTTTAAAAATTATTTGAGCTTGTCATTCGACGTCTGATTTATTTATGAGATTTATCGACACCATATTAGTCACTTTTTTTCCTCTATAAAACAATACCATCAAATAAAAAAATTCAAATTAAAAGTGAATTAAAAGCAATATGGTGGCTATGAGCATATCATTTAAAAGAATCAAGAAAATTCTTATTATGCCACGCCTGTTCATTTAACATTCCAATTTTTTATTATTATTCAACGTATTTTTTTTGTTACTTTTTAATTTAAATGAAAAACTGCTGACATTTTTTTTTGTACACATTCATAATCCATTCAAAAAATAACAAAAGAAGAAACAAAAACAAATTAATAACACAGTGAGAAACATTTTCATTTCATTTAAATTGAAACCACGATGAACAATGTCCACCTAACTAACAATCGTTCACATGCTCTAATTTTTATTTTTATTTTTTCCATTTTTCGTAAACATACACATACACACTGAAATTGTTGATAAATAATCGTCATTTATCGAGTAAAAAACTCTATTTTAACATGCTGTTTGCGATAACAATCATATATCGTGTGTTTTCTCCAAAAAAAATAAAAATAAAATAATATTAAAAAATGTGTACATGAAACACCTCCTTTCATGTCTCGAATATCAGATGGTGATATGCCTTTATAATATGACTATTAAGCAATGCAGCAGGAAGCATCTAAACATTTATTTTCTTCCATTTAAGTTAAGAAATTTTTGTGAGTGAGTTAACAATAACAGAAAAAAAGAGTTTTCATAATATGACACGCTTGCTTACCTAATCAGTATAATTGATTGTATTTAATTATGTTTGGTGTTAGATATCCACTAGATTTATAATATTATTTGGGCTTCCTTACGCTTATACTCACCATACGGTCATTATAATAATGAGTAGCATAACTGATTTTTTACTGTGTAAGTTGGATAATTTTTTTTTTTCTATAAATGATTCACATCAAATTCATGTGGAGTTTAGATTCTGTTCAGTTACACGACATATCAAATATGATAGTTTTTTTTTATAATGCTATTAAGCTGATGCAATACTAATGAAATAAGGGCTGAGATACGAGATGATTTCAATAAAGGAGCAAGGTTTACATCAGGTTTACATTTTACGAAAATTAAAGTAAGATTTTTTTTCATAAAAAGTGTATATTCGAACAGATAATGTGAGGATTAATCATTTTACATGTCTCGTGAAAGGTTTATATTACTATTGTGATGGTTTACATTTCATTTTAATCAAAGTATAGCGTCTAGTTTATATTTCCGCAGATTTTAGGTTAGGTTTGTGTACCTTCACTTAAAGAAATGTCTAGTTTACATCTGTAATGAAAAATTTACATTACAAATTTTTAATTAAAAAATTTTTTTTGATTTCCCTTAGAAAACTTTCTTTAAAGGAAAGTTAACATCTTAAAGTTACAAATTCTAAACCGTGCTTTACATCCCTATTGAAATGAAATTCCACTGCCCAGTCCTTTACTTTTACAAATTGTAAAAAAAAAATCGTATAATAAAGCGTAAGGTATAAAAACTTAAATGTTAAGTATTTATCTTGTATTTATATGGCATTTGTAATAATGAGAAGTATATAAGGTGATTATTTGCTGGTTAAAATCTAAATGTAATAATATAACAAATAAAGCGTAGGATAAGATTAAAAATTAGCATGTTACTGGTAAAACGGTAAGTAGCACCCTGATGAGTAACCACAACATGAAATTATTTTTACTTTACTTTAATGCACTTTTTAACATTTTAAAGAGTGTTTTCTTGATTTGATGTCAATTATAAGAGAAATGGTTCATTTTCATCATAAATTAATTTGAATTTCCGCCTACCATTGTTCGTAATTTTCTGTTTTATCTCCTTCAGGATATTGCAGATTAGCTGTTGATTATTATGAAAAAAAAGTTTCTTGAAATGTATTTAGCAAACTATTATAAAACAATAAGCCAACAAATATTTAAAAACGATAATCAGCTCAATATTGCATACAATTTTCGAAAATGTTCCGCCTTCATCCTCATATAACACTCTTTTTTATGGTTTCTTAATATAAAAAATAGCACTGAATTAAAATAATAATAATAATAATAAAATAAATTTAAAAAGGGAAACAAATTGTTCTTGTCGGCATATTCGCGTTTATTTAACAACAACAAAAAAAATAACATTATAAATTTAACATAGAAAATTTTCCAAACAAATTATCGAAACAACTGCACCTCTTATAGACGTATCATTTATTAAAGGCATAGTCTTCCTAATGGCGTCTTGTTTTAATCTTTTTTCTTGAATCTCCGCTGCTTTATAGAACACATTCAAAGTGTGTATTCACACAAAATGCCTTTTTATTTGAAATATTGCACATAAACATGCTGCTGCAGTCATTTACTTTGATTTTGATACAATAAGTATATTGCATTTAAATCTGCATTCGCGCATTAAAAATAATTTATAGCAAATAGTGGCCATTAATTTATTTTGAAAGAAGAGTTGAATTATTTTTATTTTGTTTATGAGATCAATAGAGAAATATTGCACAAAAAGGTACTTAATTTGAAAAATGTAAACTTTTAATTGAAAATGTAAACCGAAATTGAAAATGTAAACTCAATGTAACTTGAAATGTAAACCCATCAAAATGAAATCATGTTAAATTAATAATTTAGCATTAAAATTAATCAGAATCCCTTTTCATTTTCATATTTAACACATTTTAGGCTCCTAACCATATAAAAATATGGAGGAAAAGGGATTTTAAATATAAACAGTGAATATTCGTAAATGATATAAATTTTTCAGGCTTTTCTGCTTTCAAATCTGGGTTATTAATAAAGTTTATCAAAATAGGATTAACACAATTTTCTAAATTTTCTTCTACTCGACACTGATAACAGTATTAAAATAAAAAAAGAATATAAATGATGTTAGAAAATTTGTTATTTCACACCCTTTTTCCTTTTGTCATATTAATAACCTAAAATTTTTCTTTCAAAGTAAATGCGTGTGTAAATTTGTACATTACCAGACTAATCAGTAAATTATCAAGCTTTTGTCTAAAAAGTATTTTGTAAACTTTTCTGTGTGTGTGAGTACAAAATGTATATAAAATTAGAAAAATGAACAGCTGGGAGCAAATAAGAGAAAATACGTTTTTAATGAAAATGAGGAAAAGAGTTTGTTGTTAATCCTTGTTTGTTTATTTTACGGGTCTAGTGCTGTAAAAAGATTTTAACACAAAATATCGAATAAGAACAATATCATCACCCTTATTAAAATACATTAACGTGCCAATATTATTTAAAACAATAATTATACCTGTCCTTTTATCATTTCATTATAATAATTATTCATAATAAACTTGTTAAGCAAGGTAACATGGCACGAAATGTTCAAAGATAAAAGTAAGATCATCAAAGTGAGAAGAAAATGAGATGGGTAATGAAAAAAAACTGTGTTCAATCTATCAAATAGTTAGAAATGTTAATCACAGTTCTCTGTTTTGTCTTGAGTGTTATTTCAACACGCAAATTATTTAATGTAAATCATTTAAGATGAAAATTCTTAATAGCAATTCAAATTTTGTAATTCTGACAATCTGTTGTCGTTTCAAATAAAAATAAAAAAAAAAATATTTAACCAAGACAAATATGAAAAATAAGAAAATTTGCAAGCATATCATCATCAATTCATCTCTCTTTTATTATATGATTCTCATCCGTTCTTTGCAAACATGTAACATGCATGTCTTTTATACATATAAAAACAATTTATCTGCCTTGAGGTGTGAAGCAAAGTGATGCCGGCCTATAATCAAGCAGCGTTAATAGGCAAGTTCATCGCGAACTCCTAATTATCTACTGTTTTTTTTTTGTATAATTTTTTTTTAATATTATTATCATACAACATTATATTATATTAAGTGTGTACGATTTTTCTTTATCGTCATAATTGCATCACTTTGGTGGACATAAATTGCATGTACAGGGGGTTCAACTGAAATTTTGTTAATGTACCTGTCTGTTTTGGATTTGTTTCTATCGAACGAGAATGTAGATGACTTATCACATAATATAGGAATGATGGGTCACCATGTCGTCCACAAGGAATGGTCCATACATGTCATGATCACACTGTATAATGAATATTTATATAAAATAATACTTTTTTTACAGTTTTTTTTTGAATTTTCTCTTTAAATTACGTTCTTTTTGCTGTTGTTAAGGAAGTTGTTATCGTTGACAAATAATTTAAACTGACATTATTATCTTTATCTTGTTCGTAAGTAATTTTTATTGATTATTAGTCGATAAAGTTATCGAAGTCTTAACAGTTTGACAGTCAGAACTTCCTTTGAAAGGTCCAACATCCTTTGCATCTCTATAATGATAAAAAAATGGATTAACAGTGAAAGGTCAATTAAACTAATTATTACGAAAAAATTAAATTAAGCATTTTAATATGCGTTTTTGATTGAATTGAGCACAAATAATAATAATATCGTAAAATACAATAAATATCGTTAAAAGTAAGATCAAAAGAGAGACGGTATTTTTACCTTTGATCCACACATAATTAGGCCGATCAATGAATACACTTGTGTGTGCATTTAAAAACAATCATTTTCTTATCATCTTGTATTATTTCTCTGTTTCAATATAAATTATTTCTATACTTTTTTTTTTGTGTTGTTGTTTGATATTATTTGCTGGTCTTTTTATATGCATCTTTTATTCTTCTTCATGTTATTATTATTATTATTAGTTAACGCAATATTACAAGTATGTTACCTTTTCATTTTTATTATTATACCATTTAGCTTTAGTTTTTTTTTTGTTAAAACCTGACCGATCGTTTGCTGTTCATATGCATTTATTTGTGCAGCGTGCAACGTGAAACATTTTATGCAGTTGTTATTATTATGATTATACTTATACACTCTGACATCACGTTTGTGTTCCTTTACTTTTATGTGTGTGCTGCAGTGTATACACGAGGTTTTAAGGCTAAAATGCAAAGAAAAGGCAAAAATATTGTAAAGCGCGGTTTTTCTTTGTCGGTAAATTTCTTATATTTAGTGTTAAAGAGACACGCCTACAATCGTCTTCTTGTTGTTTTCCTTCTTACAATTTTTTTATAAGAAATAAAGTGTTATCGCGAAAATGCACTAAATTAAAAGCTTGGAAATATGATTTTATTATTGTTGCACTCTCTTTTCTCTATATTATTAGCATCATTATTATTATTATTAGTGTCCAACTTCAGGTCGGTCGGTTGATCTCTCGCACAACTGCATTTTATTATGTGAACAATGAATAAATGTACGTAATATTTCATCATCAGCATCATCATCCGCTTATCGTGGTAAATGCCTTTTTCCTTTTGATACTTTTTCGAATTGAATTTTTACATTGCTCTATCTATGTTTATGTAAAGAATGGCATGATAAAATGTTATGTTCAGTTACACTTTTATGTTGTTAATGAAAAAAAGAACACATAACATAGTAATTCATCTATCATCAAAATCAACACACATTGCTTATGTTTTTTTGTATGAATGTATGTTGCAAATAATTTATGTGTACACATAATTTACAGCGTTACAAATTCATTCGCTCACACTTAAGGCACTTTACAACTTGCTTTTCGCCTGTCTACATTGCCTGCCTGCACCTCTTTAATTTATGCACTCGAATACTAATTTTATGTGTTCTAATAATATGTTTTGCCACTACATCATTTTAAATCCCATATGAGCCTGTATGTAGATGCATGATAAAAAATATAAAATTAAAAGATTATTAAAACTAATTAAACACCTCAAAGGCGCATATATAACAAAATTATTTTTAATGGTGTTGCTATAATTTAGATTTGCACTCACTCACCTCGACTAATAGCTGTTTTACACCAAATCTCTTGACTTTTAATTATTTTATATCACGTATGAATATCAATCAGTGACGATCATCATCATCATCGTCGTCGTCGTCGTTATAAGAACATGTTATTACACATATAATTTGTCATCTAGATTATTAAATAAATAAATAAATTAAAATGTTAAAGTACCAGGAGAGTTATCCAATCAAAATGTTACCTGAGACATTTTTTTTCCATTTAATAATAATAAAAGTAATGTAATCCATGTAATTTAAAAAAAAAAGAAAATTGTCTCTGAAAATAATTTAAGAAAAGTCCAAGTCATAATTCTGTCCAATATTACATGGATTACCTTAATATTTATGTCTCTTCTTCTCTGTCTTATTATTTTTTTATTATCATTTTAATAATATAAGATGAAATTTTATCATTCCTTTAAATGAATTAGATTTCGTATGCAATTTCTATTCTTTTTACTTACAGAAATAAGTTCCATTGATAATTGAAATCCAATCGTCATTTGGGTTGTCATGTCAGTTCCTTGATTTCATCATATTTAGGTAGAATTTTGGCTTGAACATCATTTTGACATTAACTGAATCTTAACATTAAAATGAATGAAAAAGAAAATAGAATGTTGATCCATTATAATGAGAAAAATAGAAGAAAAAAAAGTGTTTCAGGTACATTAGGTAAGAAAATAATAAGAAAAATTTAGGGTATTTGTTCAAATCAAGGAAATTTAAGGTGAACTTTTTTGACTTGAAATGATTTCTTAACTTAAAAATCATCCAAAATGTCTTTTGAGTCAATTTTTTTAGAAAAAGACCAATTTTAGTTCGTGGATGAGATCTTTAAGGACTTTCATTTCATAATTTCGATGAATTACCGCATAAATTGTCTCTCATTTCACTTGCTACCTTATTCAAACATATTTTTTGTACTTTTCCAGTTTATTTAATATTAAACGATATAACTCTTGGATTACTGACAAATTATTTTTTTTCTCTTCATTCATTTTTGTGGTCTCTCTTAACTGAATGTAATTTTTTTTTTTACTTTACTTTAGTTATAAGAGCTTAGCTTGAGTTTATCATACAAGCCATTAAATGTAGCTGTTTAAAATCCATGCGTTTACATTGAAACAAAGAAAAAGAAGCAACAAAAAAAGTTTGCTGCTGTTATAAAAATAGGGGATTCATGCACCTGAGACTTCATTTTTCTGCATTTTTATTTTACTTTTTTCACTTGAACATAAACACAAACACGCATTTGTGTCATCTATTTGAATGGTGGATTATGGTATGATCCTGAAACTGAGAAGACATGAGATAAATGTTTAAGAATGAGTAAACAATTTGACTTTTTTTATTTTATTATTGTTATCTCGCTCTGTATACATGACATAAAATAATTTGCGGTTTGAATGACAACTAATCCAGTAAATGAATAAAGTTTATTTGAAGAGAATATTCATTGGTTTCGCGAGGGTGAAAGTGGATTAAAGGTGGATTACATGGACAATTAATTTTTTTTTGTTGGAATATAAATTCATAATTGAAGAGGGAAAATGTCTCATTATTTACTCTTCATCACTAATCTCTTACGTTACAATTTTTTTCACAGTACATGTTGAGCAAAAAAAAAACAGTTAAAAAGACCATTAATAAAATAACGACCAGATCAGGTGCAAAAAAAAATCTAATTTAGAAATTATTTTTCTAACACTAAAATCCCATCAAATCCTAATTATCTTTGAGCATTATTTGATTAGAGTGGGGATTAGGACTGATTGTCCTTTTTTGTGTTTCATTTTGAGATATTTTTTATTGAAATTAAACCAAAGCAGATGTTTGATCACCTAATGAAGATCAAATCATGATCTAAAAAATATCAAACAAAAAAAAATTACCTTACATGACTGATGAAATTATCAATTTTTGGCATATCCCATTTATGCATGAAACTTCTTAATTATAATTTGCACTTTAACTCTCTAACATCGAATCATTTTCACATAGAATGCGGTTTTAAAAACTCGCACATAAATTATATTATTATAACCCGGAGGCCAAAAAAAAACAAAATTTTGTGGTGTTGGTCATTCGTGGTGTGTTTGAAATTGAAGTGTAATGAAGTAACAAAATAAAATTAAAGGGTACCCAGCACTATAATTATTATTATTATTTAATACTTTTCTTATGAATAATTTATGTACATCATTTAATCAAATGCAAAAATTATGTATTGACTCGTAATAAATTAAATGATGTCTAAACATGTGTTTTCAGTTAGTTTTTGGTGTTGATTTCATTTTAAAAATTGCAACTAGCAAAATTGATATCAACCACAAAAAGGATAATTTACTTGAAATACAGATAAAAAAAATACCATGATTAACATTAAAATAACACAAAAGTGCATTTTCGTACATTCAAAACACAGTTTTTGACATAAGTCGATCACTCAAGAGCTTTTTTGCCAATTTTCAATTGAAAACTACTCCAATAAGCCCAAGTGCGACATGTGTATGTGACATTTAAAGTAATTTTTATTTTTAAAGGAACAATAGTCATAATAAATACAATAAAAATAAAGATATATTTTAAGTTAATTTGTGCATGAACATTGAACACGGTAGTTACGAGTCGGTCAGAAGTCATTCATTATTAATTTTTTATGTATTTACTATAAATTGGCACACAAAAGGAAACGTCATACAAATATCATAATAAAAAGGTTTTTTTTCTTAATTTTTTTGTATTAAAATTTTTATTTTTTTTTTACATTTTAATATAAGTAAATCAAAAACCACACACCTCAAAATAAAAAATTAAATTACACAACATGTCAATGCAAATAATAAATAAATGTGTAAAAGGACAGCAGGTCTTTTGTTTTTTGTTGTCATTTTTATTACATTTGAAATTTAAAAGGATTTTTGTTTTAAGAGGTAAATGAGTTTTGGTCACTTTTCTCAAATAAATAAATAAAAAATATCAGTAAACCATATTTTACATTCAATGTCCTTTTTTCCAGTCATATAAGACAAATTTAATATTTATAACGTATAAGATCTGAAATTGGACATGTCATTTTTATTTTTTTCATTTCATTTTATATTAAAAAAATGAATTTGAATATAAAAAAACCATATAAAATGAGAGCAAAAGATGAATATAATAATAAAATAAAAAAAAAAACAAACAAAAGTTAAAGAATGATTTGTATAAAATTCAAAATTTATATGTATGGCTTCTAATGTCCACTCAGATAAATGTTGCTTTGGCATAATTTAGCAATTTCTATTCAAATGTCCGATTCAATAAAGAGAGCAATAAGATTTAGTTTTATGATATGACTTTTCTAATATGGAATTGGACAGTCAATATGGTCGTAATATTAAAAAAAATATATAAGGAGGAGAATGTAAAATCTTTTTATAGTAATAATACTAATAACAATGATGGGGGGATCACGTAAATGTCTTATGTAATAATAATGTATTTTGTCTTTGCTCAACAAATATAAATATGATCGTTATTACTTTTTTTTTGACCATATAAATAAATAAATAAAAAAAAACAATGCACAAATGGTTCAAAAGAAGCAATTTCATAAAAGGAGATTTTCTGTCCAGTTACACGTTTATTTCACATATATTTTATTTATTAGATTTATATATTCAAATTTGTGTTTTGTTATATGAAGGACATTAATAAAATTTGATGTGATCCCTTTTGTTTGAGTTCAATTATTGGATTTATATATTTATGGTTTTTTTATGTCTGTTCAAATATGGTTGGATTTTGCTAATGTTTGAATCGTAATTGTAATAACTCTCAAATGTTTTGTTACGATGAAGAAAAATTTGAAGAAGACAAATCTTTGGATGACATTTTTTATTTATTTCTATAATACTTGAGAAGAGGTCCATAAAAACTTCAGAAGCTATGAACGAGGAGCTGGAAAGAGAAAGCGATTATAGAGACTTGTTAAACTCAATACTTGACCAATAAAGACAAGGAAGGTGGGAAAGGTCCATTTAGGTAAGTAAGCTGGTCTTCATTCGTTTGTTGAGCTATCATCTTAAGTCATTATGGCTTAATTGAGTACAGCAAATCTAGAAAAACTTACACCACCGATCAGATTAAAGAGAAAATATCCCATTTTAATCACATTTCCTCTTGAAAATTTTTATGAATGAAACTTCTTGTGAGTCCCAATCTTTAAATTTCATTTCATTCATAAAAAAATTACAACTTCTATAACATAAAATCTATAATCACCGCCTTTTATTGATTGAATCATCGATTGTCCGTCCATTTTTTCCACAAACAAAAGCTTATTCGGACCCTCTCATTATAAAAAAAATTAAACTTTTGACATTAATAGCTTATTTTTGGGCGGGCATCTGCCCGTATGTTGACCAATATGTCTTTTATTTATTTACCTAATAATTATTTAATAAAAAAAGTGTAAAAACTAGCCGACACACCGATTTGATTATTAAATTATGACCACACTTTGAAATTCCAAATCGAAATGAATGAAAAAAATTAAGAAATTGTATAAATATTTGATCGGTGCTTTTTTATGTTCCTTCCTTCCTTAAATTCTATTATTATGATTATTGTTATAAAAGTATTATTAGATTGTTTAATTCTAATATAAAAAAGCCGACAAAAAAAACTGGGTTGCGCGCAAAAATTACAAAATAAAACTAATTTTCTTAAGGTTATAATTAAGTTTGACACCCGGCCTGTGATGATCTCAATTATAATTATTGTTTTATTATTATAACACACACTAACACACTCATTAAAAAAAGAACCCGAAGAATAAGAAAAAGAAGCTATTGTTGAAACACCTCATATGTCGTTCTAACAAACATTGTAATTGATACGTCTCATGTCATGTCATGTCTTTACACAGCTTTTGTTTTCCTTAATAATTACTTGAACTCTCAAATCAAATCAATTTTACGAGTGATGGCAGTTTGTTTGTTAAAAAAAAGAAATGACGAAGAAAAAATATCATATAACCTTGTTAATTATCTTGATGGGATCTGAAAGTTTGTCAAATTTACAATTAGTCTAATAAAATTCAATATAAAAAAAACTGTTGCGCTTAACATTTGACTTGAGAAAATGACATTTGTTGCTTCTCATTTACTTGGAATTCAATTTCAATGTGAATTTTCATCTGACTTTTAACTTTTAAAATTCAATACACAAACCAAATACATGTCATTTTTTGTTCCTTGATGATCTTCTTTCAAGGATCTCTTTCTCACTCCACATGATGCATGTATTTTATGTTTTAAATCTATCTAGATCTGTTATGTTAAGTGTTGTAATGTAATACAAGAGGCGTGTAAGAATAATATTTTAGAATTTATTTTAAAGTTTTTTTTGGCAATTCGAGAATAATTTATGGCATTTTTGTATGTAAGGAGCAATATATGTGAGAGACCACACACAAGAAATCTCTTTAATGTGGCATCACGTTGATGATATTTTGTTGTTGTTTTTTATTTGTGAAATTGAATGAGGGTTTCTGGAGGTGTGATAGTATTAATGCGGATGGGATCTATTTAAAAATTATTAGATTATATTTTTGTGAGATGAGATGAAATAAGATGAGGAATTTTAACCTTTTTTCTCATTTTAAAGTTAATTTTTATTATACATAAACATATGAGAAAAGAAAATTAACAAATCACACTTCCTTTTATTATTAATGAATGATTTTCTGGTTTGATTTATTTCAAATTTTAAGGATTTTAATGTGTACGAGTGTTGTTACAAGAAGTGTCAAAAATTATTGGAGGATAATCCGCCCATATTAGATAAATGTTAGTTATTTCATGAGTTTTTTAGTATTTGGGTGGTAAATGATCATGAATCGTAACATGGAAAGGATGCTTTGAATCATAAAGGAGGGAATCAGGGTTGGCCGAATTTATTTGGATGATTTCCTTTCAATTATTGCATAATTGTTTAGGATTAAACAAAAAAATGATTGGAATGAGCCTGAAATGATCATGAAAAGGAAGAAATTGAATCGCATTACATGGGAAAAATAACTTGAGCGATTTCAGACCAGATTTCTTGAACCGGCTGCACCACCAGAACCATCTCTAAGACTTACAGGATGGTTTTTAGGCCGTGTCCAGGGCCTAGAAGGCTCAACCGTGGTCGCAAAGAGCTCGACTTATTCTATTTCCATAGTAGTTTCATAATAAACACCAAACTTTTGCCCTTCGTCTTAGGGTGGACCTTAGCTGCATCCTCATCCATCGACCCGAAATAATTTTTGAAGTTAATCGGATTCAAACTCACTCAATGACATGATAGATAAGCGTCTTAACCACCTGGCAACTTGTAAAAGCCACCAAGTGCCAACATGTCTACTAAAGCTCCAAAATGCTTCATCATCAAAACTCCTTAGTCCAAATTCCTTGTATCCTATAAATTTCTTAGAAAAATAAATTCATATTTGAATTGATTCACTTTTCCCAAACCTGTAAGAACAAAAAAAAATAATCTAGATTAATTATTAATCATATTTACACTGATTCCGACGGGGTTTCCATTTTATGTCACAGAGGAGCTTCTTTATTGAAAGTCTAAAATAAAAAAAATGTTAATTCATTGTATCCCCAAGGAGTTAATTGCTTACAATTAATCAGGTAAACATATCTAATTTCTTATTAAATTTCATTAATTTAAAAATATTTAAAAAAAAATAGTTTTTTTAAAGAAAACGAACAGTAAACTCCCTTGAAAATTAACTCATATTATGATTATTAATTTTTTTTATTTATTTCCAACTAAATTTGAGCCACACAATTGATATTAAAGAAAAGAATGAATAAAAATCGATTTGTCACACCGATTTATATTATTATTATTAAATATCATAATATTTATCAAAAACATTTTTTGGTTTCTTTTATTTATAATTTCATGTAAATTGATTATATTTTTCATAATTTTTTTTTATGATTTTGAATATTTTTTTCAATTAAAATTCATTTAAAATTCATTTAAAATTACAATACAACAAAAAAACGATTGTTATTAATTTCGGTCTTTTTTAATGGAACTCTAGGTTTTAAGATAGAAAAAGAATTCCATGAAAAAAAACCTTTAAAACCACACAAGGGACATGAGACCAGCATAACAGTGGGTTGTTTTGAAGTATTTCTTAAATAAATTCAAATGAATATAAATAAAAATTTCATGCTATGTTATTGAAAAAATATAACAATAACAATAAGAAACAATATGTCTAATAATAAATATTGAAGTAAAAAATTGTTCAAAAAACAACAAACATATTACTTGCAAGATGTGACAACATTGTATTTTCATCCTTTTTAGTATTATTATTTATTTTTTTTTATTTTCTTGTCTTTTTGTCTTCAAATTAATGTTGAAAACATGAAAAATCATACTAAAATTCTACACATTTTGAACCAAGGAGTGATGCCTCAAAATATGGTTTTAATCAATGTTGTTGTCTTTCATCCCAATATGTGTCTTTGTTTGTTATCTATTGTTACGGTACAGGTGTGAAAAATTGGTCAACTCATATATGAAAGACACAGAAAATACAATTCAATTGAATTTTTTTTTTGCGAAATAAGATTTTTTTTTTGTTCATTTTCAAAGATTATTGTCATAAAAAAGGCGTGTTTTCATGATCATTTGTCATTTCAAAAAATTAAAGGAAATTGAATTCCATTACAAAAGAAAAAAATTGCTTCTGTTTCAATTTATCATCAAAATTTAATAAAAGGATGAATTTCTTTGCACTTATTTTATTTTTTTTAAAAGTCATCGTTCAGATTTAAAGAGAAAGCGTTGATTGTTGTGTTATCAAGAAATTAAAATCCCACAAGAAAAGTTACCAAACTGACAATTACTTAATTTGTATAAAACATATTAACAAATTAAAAATTTCATGCACATTCCAAAAAAAAACAATGTTACTTGTCCTGATCATGATAATGTCGAGTACAATTATTTTGGATAAAATAATGATTTTTGGTTCAATTTTTGTGTGTATATTTTCACATGTATGTAAAATAAATAATTTTACGAAAAATTGTTGACTTTAGGCATTGTTTGCATAAATATCATTATTATCATTATTACAACTATTAAGACCTTTCCTCAAGTTAGCCGAAAATAAGTTAATTTCCCCGTTTTACAACTGTGCTGTGATGATGAATTTGTAGTTAATGACTCTCTTTTGTATGTTACAATGTGTTATTATGAAATATTCGTGCAAATAATTTCTTAAATTAGCAAAATCAAAATCGTCACGTTTTTTTATTTAGTTTAAAATATGTACAAAAAAAATGTATCATAATTATTATGAAAAATGATGATAAATTTATTGAAGTCGGTCAACGAACTCAAAGCTTTCGAACAACAAAAAAAATGTCCATACCTTCACTAATTTTTCACATATTTTCATGCCTCAACTTCCGAGTACCAAAATTCCAAAATTTTTCAAAGAAATCCAAAATCGGTTGATTGCATCTCATCAGGTAGACCCCAAACTGCCTCGAACCACTTCGTCCCAACCTAGAATATTTTTAAATCGACCAAAAATATGATTTTTGAAATTTGGAGAGAGGCTTTACCTTCACCGATTTTTTGCATATTTTCATGCTTCAACTTCCCAGTACCAAAATTCCAAAATTTTTCAAAGATATCCAAAATCGGTTGATTGCATCTCATCAGGTAGACCCCAAACTGCCTCGAACCACTTCGTCCCAACCTAGAATATTTTTAAATCGACCAAAAATATGATTTTTAAATTTGAAGAGAGGCCTTACCTTCACCGATTTTTTCATATTTTCATGCTTCAACTTCCCAGTACCAAAATTCCAAAATTTTTCAAAGATATCCAAAATCGGTTGATTGCATCTCTTCAGGTAGACCCCAAACTGCCTCGAACCACTTCGTCCCAACCTAGAATATTTTTAAATCGACCAAAAATATGATTTTTGAAATTTGGTGAAAGGCCTTACCTTCACCGATTTTTTCGTATTTGCACGCTTCAACTTCCCAGTGACGAAATTCCAAAATTTTTCAAAGATATCCAAAAATCGGTTGATTGCATCTCATCAGGTAGACCCCAAACTGCCTCGAACAACTTCGTCCCAACCTAGAATATTTTTAAATCGACCAAAAATATGATTTTTGAAATTTGGTGAAAGGCCTTACCTTCACCGATTTTTTCGTATTTGCACGCTTCAACTTCCCAGTGACGAAATTCCAAAAATTTTCAAAGAAATCCAAAATTGGTTGATTGCATCTCATCAGGTAGACCCCAAACTGCCTCGAACCACTTCGTCCCCACCTAGAATATTTTTAAATCGACCAAAAATATGAATTTTGAAATTTGATGATGGCTTTCTTTGGATGGAAAAATCTTATTTTTAAATAAAATTATAAATGTTTATTAAATTTTTTGTACTTTGCATAAGCATGGATATCAAAATGAAATCTGTGACAATAATAATTATCAGTGGAATTTAAATTTAATTCAATTAACAAAAAATAATGATACAGAAAAACTGATTGGAAACCATCTGAGTCTCGTGTCACATTTTCACTTATGTACGTATGTGTATGTGTGTGTTTATCATCATATAATTTTAAAAATGTTGCAAATAAGTGTTGCATTGGGAAAATTAAATTTAATGATAATAAGCATATTAATTTCATTTTAACTGTTAATTATGTTATTTATTTTGTGTGAATTTAATTGATTTTTTTCATGTTTATTTATAGGAATTCCATGAAACTTCGATCAAATTGAATTTTGACGTGTGCTCACCATGTGCTCATCGTTATGACCGTTAAACTGACCCAAAGTTCCATTTGTAAAAAAAACCACATCAATCATATTTCCGCTTGTTGTTAAAATCGTAGAAAAAAATAATACAAAACATTGTCAAAATGTGTCAAATTACATAAAAAGTCATTGCAAATAATAATTCACCACAATTGTCCAAGCTTACATATGTGATATCGGAAGAACATGTCAAGGTGGTCCCTGTTTATCATTGAAAATATGCCACCAAAAAAAAAACAGATCATCATCATCAATTTCAATGAAACATAACACAACAATAAAAGTTAAATTTTTTGGTACCTAAATCTAGATTGTGTGATTTATTTTGAAATGTTCACAATTGAAAGTGTCAAAAAGATATAATGAGCCGATTTTACATGTTAAAATGTGATGTGATACCCTTAATATTATTAAATGAAAAAGAACAAGCAAGCAAAATTTGTATTGGAACTAGATTAGATGTGGTCTTGTTATAATTTTCAAAATTTAAGGGAAAGATAAAATGATGAAGAATGATGACAACTGACACTTTTATAATGCAATTAAATGGCATTTAACAAAATTTTATTGTAATTTATTTATGGGAATGGTGATCAATTTAAAAGGAATCGGAATATTTTGGCATATTTTTAGCAAAACAATGAAAAAAATTCTTATTATAAATAAATTTATGAAGCAACAAAAATTGAAGTAAAATTAAAAGTATGTTTTTGTAACATAAATCACGATTATTACCTGGATTTATTGTTTACATTTGAAGAATAGGAAGCACAAGATGTTCAATTCGGGATAGTTCATGTCTAATCGTACTATTTAGGGTCTTAAAGTTCCTATCAATGGATTTTAATGACTTAAGAATACGGAACAATAATTTTTTGTATTGTTTACATTTTTATACCCGATTTTAGAGTTAATTTTGTGGTATTCAAGCCAAACATTGAATCATCAAAGCACTAAAAGTAAGTCATAAAATTCCATATTTTTTTTCAATGTAATAAATTTCAAGATGGAGTCATTCTTTTGTTTGCCAAATCATGAATAGCAATTATTTAAGTTCTAATGCGTGAAAGCAACATGAAAAGTAAGAAAAATTGCATGCAACAATCATAAAAATATAATAATAAAAAAAAATTCATAATTGAAACATATAACATGAACTAAATTGTAAAAATTTTAAATTAAAACTTCAATTAAACCATCATCAGAGTCATAAATATTAAATTGAAGTAACATTTTAATCGTAATCAAAAAAAATTATATAAAAAAAACCGCAAATGACTTCTCTATTAATTTTCAATTTCAATAAAACATAAGTCTTGGTATATGCTTCACAGAACAACGCATCACGTCACATTATCATGAAACTTGAGAACTTTTTAACGATTTTTTTCATTTTTTTTTCCTCAATTGTTACAATTTATAATGAATTTACTACATTCATTCATTATATATGTAAATAAATAATAAAAATGAAGATTTTTGTTTTTACAATGGAAGTGCAATTACGAGACGTTGCAAATATTAGGAGAACATATTATTTTTTTTTTTCATTTTTTATTAAAAGTATATTAAAAATGTATAATTAACATTTCATATCTTATGACATCTAAAGAAAAAAAAACATTTATTTTCATTGTTTTACACATTTCAGGTATTAATTTGTATTAAAGTACGTTGAATAAGAAGCGATTGCAGTTTGTTTTATGCGAATTTGATGATAGAAAAATGCAATTACAGGGTTTGATTGGAGTCGGTCGTTCGTATTGGATTCGTTAAATGTATAAGTTATTGCTGCTGATTAAATTGCTCTAAATGATCAAATATCATGTGAATATAACTTAGTACTTGAAAATCACCTAAGACGAGACGTCGACCCTAGAATTCAAATTGACCAAAATGCACTTAAGAAAATCCTTCACATTTCCATTTTTACCCATCATTTTATATCAGCTTTGATTTTTCTTCATAAATTCTTACTGGTCATTAAAATATAAATTGTGTTTGTGTATAATATTTTTTTAATGAAGAATTAAATAATACTTTAATAGTTTTATAAATACATAGTTTCCAGTATTTATATAAGAAAAACAGTAATGGCCGTTGTGTGTGAAATGATACAAATGATTTATTTTATATAATTTTTTTTCATACTTTTTGCATAGATATAAAACCCGTTGAAATGTTGAAAATGTGTTTCAATTATAATTAAATAGAGATTGAGGTTTTTTTTCTTGTACTAGTAAAATGAATTACAAGATTTCCATTATTTTATTGCTTACTTTCATGTATGGATGAATCTGGTAACGGACGTTTGAATGATTTTTTTGCAATGACAATTTTAATGAAGTACATTTAAAGAAACAGTTTTTATTAAGACAAATAGAATCATGTGTTTTCACGCCTCATCATGTAATTGATAAATGGAAGATATAACGGTCAAAATTTGAAAGGAAAATTCAATGGAAATTTCATTTCATGAAAAAAATTTTCAAAGAAAATTCATTTTAATCGCAATTGCATCATTTTGAATGTCCTTCTACAGCTAGTATAACAATTTAAGTTTACATGCACAAAAAAAGCTTTTGGTAGAACATAAAAAGCTCTGCAACATACAATGCAACATGCAACACCGTTGCAAATAGTTCAAACACTTGAATTTCACTTTTAATGATTTATTTTTCTGTTTCATGAGTTAATCATTTAACTTTTACATTGAATCTTGAGGTAAGATACATTTAAGTATTAAAGGTAACTAAAAAATAATAATAATTATAAAAAAAAATCTATCTCTCTGAAACATTTTCTAACTTACATACGTTGAATAAACTTAATGTTAAGTTATAATTAAATTAAACGAATGTTAACATAAAGAGCGTTCTTATCCGTAAAAAAATAACATATAAGATAATAAGGAATTTCAATTAATAATAATAATAAATTTAATCGTATTCAAAAGTTTACGATTTAATGGAATTAACATTTAAATGAGCTTTTTTTGTTCCTTTCAAACTTCTTTTTTTTCTTTTATATAATAGCACATTTGGTCACAGCATTATTATTTTAATTTTAAATTTAATACTTTCATTCATTTACAACATTTACGTCTATTTTTCAAGTTTACTTCGTTCAATGGCCACAGCAATATCATCAAGGAATTTTTGATCATCCGAAAAGTCTTGTTTTGAAATGTGAGATGTGTCCTGTGGTGGACGAGGTTTAATGTTTGGTTTTGCATATCCCTTATTCAAGCTGTTTCTCTTTTCGGGTTTTGTCTCTTTCTTAATTGGTGATGATGTATTGAAATTATCATCAAAATCTCCGAATCCAGATGAATTTTTGCTACTCTTGACAGACGAATCCATTTTAAATGGATCATCACCAAACATGTTTTTTGGATTGAAATTGTCATTGAATCCAGTTGAGTTGTTATTGATTAAAGTGCCACTGCTGAATTTCTTGTCGCCAAATGGATCGGAATTTGTTGTATTCGATTTTTTCTTTGAATTTCCATTACTGAGAGTCTTTGACGTGAAATCATCATCAAAATCATCGAAAAAGTTTGTGGGACGATTTGGTAATGTTTTGAAGAAGTCTTGAATGTTATTGTTGTTGTTATTTGTAATATCAATTGTTGTTGGTTCGGGAAATTTTTCTAAAGACAAAAGTGAAAGAAGAATTTTAATTCCATTAGTTTCAGAAAAATTTCAACTTCACTTACCCTTAACAGCAGGCCCTTCATCAGCGAATGGATCTTCAATATTGAAAACATCTTCATATCGGTAATTCTTGAATGGATCATCAGAAAATGGATTGTCGCCAGTTTTTTGCACATTTTTCTGATGAGGTAACGTTTGTGATGTTACATGGACTGGAGACGGTGAAGGCATTCGAAGTTGGGACGATGACATTTGGACTTGTGATGAAATGTGAATTTGCTGACAAAATATAAATTTCAATAAAAAAAATAAGAAATCATAAAACAAAAATTGAAATGTGTTAAAAGTGGTTTTTTTTTAACATAAAATTGCATTTTTAAGTGTGTGTTAGTGGTGTTAAATTAAAAAAATAAAAAAAAAACAAAAAAATGAAATGAAACGATATTAAATTCAATCAAAAACTTTAAAAGTCATTTTTTAATGATAATTTTCTTTAATTTATTCATTTACTCATTTAGTTTACGTTAATCATACAATTTGCAACACATTTCCTTTAAAATTTAAATATCTAATTCAAAATTTGCCTTTCAATGTTAAGATTTTCGTTAATTTTTAATTTATTTTTATTTTTTTTTGTTCTTAGCTAAGCAGCAATTTTCGTTTGCTCTATTAATGTCTAGAATTTAATGAATTTTATACGCCAAATGTTAATTTAAGAGTTTTTTCAAGCAAAAAATCTAACTTTTCAAGAAAAAAATATATAATTCAATTAAAATTTTAAGTTGAAATTCTATTTTAAAGGTCAAAAGTGCTACGAAAATGAAATTTCAACTCAAAATCATCTTCAATCTAATATAATTGGTCGTGCTTTCATTTAAATATGCTTGTATATAATCAGTTAAGGTAAATATAATTTTATAGATTTTTTTTAACATAGATGAAACAACAATATAAATATTTTTTTTATACATTTTTTTTTTTAGATAATTTCATGTGATAATATTTTTTTTAAATTTTTTTAACTTTGATTTATTGATGATTTTTTTTTATTTTAGTGTGATTGTATGTTAGTTTCGATTATGATTAGTGTTTTTTTTTGAATTAATAACGTCTTAAATTTTGTCAATTTATAGTATTTTTAAGGTTATAACGGATATAATGATATTTTTTTATTATTTTTAAGCTAAATATTAGTAATTTAACGGTTAGTTCCTTCACTGTAAGATATGCAAAAAGAGAAAGAGAGAGAGAAAAATAATTTTTAATATTACATTTTTTTTTGTTAATATTATTCTTTGAATTTAAAAGTTAGATCATGCATAATGATATGAATTGAAATTAAAATTTAAAACAAGATTGAAAATTGAAATTCATGTGCAATTTAAAGCCAAGCAATTGAATTTCACTTAAAAGCGGAGTCTTACCTTGTTATCGAAATCAGCGAAATTAGCGAATCCACTTGAATTACCACTAAAGCTGTCTCCAAATGCATCAGAGGCTGGGGATTTGCTTCGAGTAGGGCCCTTGAATGAAGTTGAGGGTTAAATTTCAAGGAATTTATATGAAAATTTTGAAATTAAATTACCTGGGCTGGTCTTGGGGGTGGTGGTCGCATTGGTTTTGCTTTCTTGGGTGGTAATGCTGGTGATGGTGATTCAGGACGTCCCGGTGGTCCAGGTCTTGATGGACTTGGAGTTAATGCCATTGCTTCAGCAGCTGTCTTTGGTGCATGTAACGATGCAAATGGATCAAAGGCATCAGATTTCTATGAAAAACAATAAAATTAAAATTTAAAAATACAAGGTTTGAATAAAAATCTTACTGTTGTTGTGGTTCCAGCTGCTGGTGCAAAAGGATCATTTGCAGTGGCAGCAGGCTTGGGTGTAAATGAATTCGAAAATGAGTCATCAAAACCAAATCCGCCTGTTGCTGGAGTATCCCATGAGTCATTTGTGTCAAATCTTTCCTGGAAACCATTGTTAGAAACATTTGATGCAACGGGAGCCGGTTTCTCAGGTGATAAAGTTGGATCAGGTTTATCCTCCAACAACTTCTTTGCATCATGAAGTTCGGGCTCTAAATTCAATGAGTAGTCTGGCACACTTCCAGGATCGTTTTGTTCAATTGCAGCTTTGCACAATGCAAGTGAATCTGTCATTTGACGTTTTGTTTCCTCTAATTGAGTTAACATCGCTTTAACTTGACTAATTTGAAGCTGAGTATCCTGTAAAATGCGTGATAAGAGCTCAAGTTTACGCTGACTGTCATCAGACTCTTTTTGGAGTTCCTGTTCTTCTTCCTTGAGTTTTTGCAATTCAGCACGCTTAATATCAACCTCACTTTCCGTTTCCTTGAGAACTTCTTCTTGTTTGTGACACTGCTCACGAACTTTATCAACCTGAAGCGTGTTGAAATGTAAAATAAAAAAAAAATAGTTCATGACATATTTGAAAAACAATGGTTTCAGTATTGACATCACAAAAAATTCACATAAAAACTAAAAAAACACATAATTTGTGTGTGGAACAAGCAATAGGACGTCACATTTTTTTTTTACAAACCTCCATGTTAATTTCATCAAGTTCTTGTTTGGTTTCATGAATAATGTGATCAAATTCTTCTTTCTTTTGGATTTTCAATTTGATTGGATTTGTGTTTTTGTGCATAATTTTGAATTTTGTGTGTGCAGTTCCCAATTTTTCATATCATATTTCATTTTCATATTCGAGAAGAAAGAGTTATTTTGTGTAAAAATAATAAAATAATAAGTGAATTGTGCAAAAAAAAATTATAAATAAAATACAAAAGCACCCACTTCATGCCAAAAGTCCTTTAAAATCAACTTTTTTCTTACCTGACTACGCAAGTCATCGATTCGTTTCTGAGCTTCACCTTTTTGATACTCAAGTTGTTTCAATGTAGCTGCAAGTGTCTTAAGCTCACTTTCCAAACTACGAACTTCACCGCCCTTGATCTTGATATCAGCTTCTTTTTGAGCAACTTCTAGTTCTAGTTGTCGACGTTCCTTTGCAAGTTTTTGAATGTCCTCAGAAATCATTTGCAATTCAGGATTTGAATATGTCGGTTGTGGTGGATCATCGGGAATTAACGGCATTGTAGATGGTGGTAAGCCACTAATCAAAGGTGCTGAAATAGCTGATGCTGCCATAGCTGGTGGTGGTACAACAACTTTTGGACGTAAACTTGGAGGTATCATATTTGGAGCAAGTTGTTTTGGTGGATCGATATTTTCTTTTTGCTTGCGTTCAACCATCCACATTGCTAGTGCAAATTGTTCACGTGTCAATTTGCCACATGACGATGTATCACACAAATTCCAAATCTCGGCTAGAACTTTTGTAGGAAGTCCAGATTTGAGAAAAACATCTTTAATTTCACCTCCTGACACTAAACCGTCGTGATCTTGATCGGACTTTTCAAAAATTTCATCGTAACGGAGTTTTTGCATTGTTGTGACAACCCATTCTGTGGTTGGAGGAACAATTTGCGATGATGAGAGTAATGGACCACCAATGTCAATTAATGAAGCAGAAGCTGGTTGTGATGGTACTGGAGGACGTCCAGGTACACCTTGTTTTTGTAAGACAGCTGGCAATGGAGGAACTGCTGGTGGTGGTGAGATTCGATCAGGAAATACAGCAACAAATTCATCAGTTGATGGTTTTGCTGTCTTATGCAATACGGGTGGTAATTTATCTGGGACAATGCGACGTCCCAATGCAATTACAACTAAATGCCATGCCACAACAAATTCATGTTTGTCCAAACTGCCATCTTTATCCTGATCAGCCAAGTCCCAGATGCGGCCTAAAATCTCTAATGGTAATTTTGACTCCATTAATTTACCACGAACTTTATTTCCAGGAATTATTCCATTTTCAGGATTCAATGACTCAAATATGCCTTCATATTTTACACGGTCTTGTGGTTGAATGGACCAATCAATGGTGCCAACTGGAATGCACTGAACACGATTTATCATTTGCTTAATGTTATTAGGAATTTCACCGAGTTTTGGGGCTTTTGTCTCCATCGCCAGATTTGCTACTTTCATTTGTTCCCCATTTTGGGTCAAAGCGATCAACTTCAGTGCTGTGTAAAATCCTAGCTTATCTAAACACCCACGTCCATTTGGATCTGATAAATCCCAAATCTAATGAGAAAAAAAATCAATAAAAATTAGTTCACATAAAAATTGAAGGTTAATTTTCATACCCGACTCAAAATAACGTCACTCAATCCAGATTTCATCAGAAATTTTGCAGCTGGAGCAGCTTGAATGATTCCAGTGTGATCAGTGTCTACCATCAAAAAATATCCTTCATACGTTTCGCCATGCTGACCAGCAATCTAAAAAAAATTAAATAAAAAAAATCATGAAAAAAACAGTTTTATTGATAAAATTTGTACTTGAATGATATTGACATAGAAAATTTTTTCTGTAGGCATATACGAGACAAGAAGTTTTCATGAATTTTCGTTTATTTTAACATTTTACCGTGAATTCTAACATCAAATTATAGAAATTTGGGCATTACTTTAACAGAATTCAATATAATTTACCTGTTTTAACTTGACTTCATCCATTTTTTCAGATTTTCTTCTATCACTGAAAAATTTTACACTCAAATCAATCTGAAAATAGGCGTGTTTTGATCGGATGGGAACTTTTCATGGATAGAAGTTATCGTTTTTTGTACCCTATGACACATAATTCAAATTTAACCTTTAAATGACATTTTCATTGAATTTCAGAATAGAAACCGATTAAATGTTGAACAATCACCATTATTTTTTGAAATTTTGTGAATTTTTTAATATGAAAGGAAAATTTTCTTTGCAAATTTTTCAAATTTGAATGGAAATCGTGAGTCAGGTCGATAATCATCGATAGGGTCTATGTTTACATGTTCATAGGGTCAATATTTATTTTGATCGTATTTTCAATGAAAAAATTTTCTCTATTTTTAATTTTAAATTTTATTTTTATATTTAAAATTGATTTTCAACCACTTGCATGGAAATTATTGTAAATTGAAATTTGAATTTAAAATGTATACAATTGGGACCTTTGATTACGATTGCACAAAAAAGTGTAAGAAAACTGAACATGGAAATGCAATTACGTCGGCTTTAACTAAGAGAGCCGTGTCAAATGAAAAGTTGGCAAGATATATTACGAAAATTTGTCGTAATTTTGCTGAAGTCCTTGATGAAGAGGTAAGTTTTTGATTGAATGCGAGGAATTTCATTTCCATATTCAATGAACTTCATTTGCAGGGACGATCCGCACTTCATATGGCGGTTTCAGTCGGAAATCGATATGATATTGTTGAATACTTGATCCGGCAAGGAGCTGCTATCAATTTGAGAGATCGTGAATCTGGCCAAACTGCGATTACGCGAGCAATTCTTTATGGAAATCTGGCTGAAGCGATTTTTTTATCCAAAAATGGTGCAAATCTGTTGCCAGACAATGATTTCATTAATCCACTGCAATATTGCTATCGTGTCAAGAAACCAATTGACAATGAGAACCGGTGTGAGACGTTTGTGTGGGGCAGAAACAAGAATTATAACATCGGGATTGGAAACAGTCAGGAAAAGACAACACCCGACTATTTGGATGAATTTCGTAAAAATAAAATTTACATACAAAAAGTTTCGATGAACTCGTATCATAGTTTGTTCCTCACGGATGACAGTGAATTATATGTGACAGGTCATGGCAAGGGTGGTCGATTAGGAAGTGGCGATGAAATGACGATTATTAGTCCGAAAAAAGTCAGGATTCCATTTCGCGATGACGATGAGAAAATTATTAGCATAAGTGCTGGAAAAAATCACTCCTTAGTGCTTACAAATAAAAATCGCGTTTATGTCACAGGATCAAACACATTCGGGCAGTTAGGGCTCAAATCAAGTCCTGATATGTTAATGTCATTTACAGAAGTTCCCGTCAATTTATGGTGAGTTGAAATTCAAATGAAATGAAATTCAAAATTAATGTAAAAATTATCATAGTGATGCGAAACGAGTGATTGCAAATGATTTCACTTCAATGATTGTAACAGACAACGAAATTTACATGTTTGGAACTAATCTGGGTCAATTTGGGTTGAAGCGTGAAGTTGACAAAGTCATAACACCAAGAAAGGTAAATAATCATGGTTTTAGAGTGAAATTTCGAATTGTGATTAAAAAACTTCAATTTACAGCTCATCAATTTCAATGCCGATCTCGAAATCGTGGAGAGCACAAATGCAGCTTTAATTTGTTATTCAAGTACCTCAACTCTCCTCCAATACTTCTACAAATACGAAACAAAAACATACAAAAAACCTTTAATGGAACGCATCACTCAAATCAGTGCAACGGGTGGCATCATCCTAGAAAATCACAAAAACTGTCCTCGCAGTGATCGACCACTGCGATTCATTGTACTGACTGAATTTCACAACGTTTTTATTTGGTATGAAAATACCGAAAAATTCGTAAAATGCACTTTCACGTCATCCCGTTTCCTGGAAATTGACAGACTAATTTGGTGTAATGAAGATATTTTACTCTCATTTATGGGTAACTTGTATCGAGGTACTGCGACACATGAATTGAAACATAGGGCCATTCATATTCCGGGTGAATATCAAGAGACTTATGTTAAGAAGGAGTTGAGCACAGATCAAAAAACTAAAATTGAATTGAAACGAATACCGTTGATAGATAAAATTATTGATTTTTGTACGGATCCTGAAGGTGAAAATTTTATCGGACTCGTTGAGAATCCAAAGAAATATTTTTCCTTACCAGAATTCATTGAAAAAACGTATGACTATACAAATTTATTCAGTAGTGTCAATGTTTATGATACAATTCATGATGTTTGTTTTGAATTGGGAGGCCGCCATTTCCCAGCACATCGGATTATCATCCAACATCGATCAGAATATTTGAAAAAAATCATTAACGATCAATTTCCTAATGAAAAACTTGTAAAATTACAAGAATTATCAGATTTAGGCCTTCCATGTGATATTTTTGAGCTTATTTTACGTTACATTTACACGAACCAACCAATAATGAAGAACGAAATCGAAAGATTAACAGAAAATTATCATCAAACCCTCACAATGCTCAAAAAAATTCTTACAGTAATGGGTTTAACTGAATTGATCAACTCGCTCAAGAAAAATAGTCAAAAAATTAAATCACCTTTCACACCGTTAAATCGCGAAGATTTTCCA
Organism: Culicoides sonorensis; assembly: GCA_900002565.1. Classification (NCBI taxonomy): domain Eukaryota; kingdom Metazoa; phylum Arthropoda; class Insecta; order Diptera; family Ceratopogonidae; genus Culicoides; species Culicoides sonorensis. The sequence continues at coordinate 173,384 of LN483608.1, forward strand.
GATCTCTATGATGTGACATTGAAACTTGATTGCACGCAGGAAATTCGTGCTCACAAATGTATTTTAATGTCACGCTTGGAATACTTCAACATGATGTTTGATCATAGTTGGGCTGAGCAAGATACGGTAAACCTCCAATCAATTGCCATCGAGTACATGCAACCAATTATAGATTTTTTGTATAAAAATGACATTAACGACGTGCGAGAAGCGAAATACAGTGATAATTATTTGTATAACATGATAACGATTTGTGACCAATTTTTCGTAGAAGATTTAAAAAATATTTTTGAATTGATAGCGAGTGAGAAGATTTCTGTTAAAAATTGTGGAGAAATTCTGGAATTTGCAGATGCGTACAATTGTGAAATTTTGCGGAATTGTTGCATGCAATACATTTCATTAAATTTCTCGAGAATTCTTGAACTGCGCTCACTTGAACAAACAGACCCAAAAGTCCTTCAACAACTAAATAAATTTTATCGACAATTTTACAGTTTAGTGTCATATTGGACGATCACACCGTATGCCAATGCAGTGAGTGATGATGATCTTGAGAGTTTTATCAGTGATTTTATGGTTGATTTGAATGCAAATCGAAATCCAGAGGAGGAAAATTTGACTTTCAAACAAAAACAGAAAAATAAGACTGGTAAATTGAGTAAAACGACGCTGGATAAACGAAATTATGAGAAAACTGGGATAATTGCAATGCTGGAGGAATCAAATCAGGACCACATCAAAGCACAAAAAAGTCTTGAAATGAAAAAACAGGAATTACAAGAAGAAATTAATCAAGTAACGGTAAAATTTGAATCGGAGGCCAAAATTTGGACAAAAGTAAGTGAAAAGTCAGGTGCGAAAAAGAAGCAAAATAACGTTTTGGCAGCATTAAAAGTGAATGATGTGATGCAAAATGAGTCGAAATCAGGGAACTCATACATAAATTTGACACCACCGAAGAAAATTGATTCACCGTCATCTAGTCGTGGCACTACAATGGAACGCACACCCGAACCAAGTAGTTCTAAAAACTTGACTTCACTACTATCAAGAGACAGTGAAGAGGAATCACCTCGCAATAAATTAACTTTCAGTTTAGCTGATATCACACCAATCAAAATGAAACCCGGAAAAAATCGAAAACGATTGTCATCAGGCTCAAATCAAAGTGTGTCCATACCAGAAAATGGCTCATCTTCACATCATCCAATAATATCACCCTCAAACCCATGGAAAATCGTGCCATTAACTGACGTGATCAAATCCCCAATCGATCTGGAACAAGAATCGATCATGAATGCATCAACTTCCATGAAAAAATCGCAAAATAGGAAATCAAGTGAGATAAATTCCGTTCAAGGTCCGTCACAGCCAAAGTCTTTTGATAGCATAATGCAGAATGAAAGAGAGAAAAAACAATATTTTGAGAAAATTAAGACAAAATCACTTGTTTTAACGCAATTGGAAGAAAAAGCAATTGAGGAGTTGAGGGAATTTTATAATGTTGACAATATTTTTGACGAAACAATCACAATTGAACGTCGACGCATGACATGTGAAGAACAAAATCAAGTAAATGTTGCAAAATGGTATCAAGACAAGAAATTGATTTGAAATTCATAAAACAATAATATAAAAATTATAAAATTTATATTTTGTTTTGGTTTGATTGTAAAAAATAATAAAAAAAATGTTTTAATAAAAATAAATTATTATTGAAATTTTTTGTTAAAAATATTATTCTCTGAGTTTCGTTGAGTTTTTGTAGACTTTCGTTCAGTTTTTGTAGACTTTCGTTAAGTTTTTGTACCTCCTCATATTTATGATTTCCTGTTCCTGAACTTCAGATTTTTGACCAAAATTTTTTACTTTTTTGATTCAAAAGTACCAGGAGAACATAAATATGAGGAGGTACAAAAACTTGACGAAAGTCTACAAAAACTTGACGAAAGTCTACAAAAAACTGAACGAAAGTCTACAAAAACTTGACGAAAGTCTACAAAAAAACTTAACGAAAGTCTACAAAAACTTAACGAAAGTCTACAAAAACTTGACGAAAGTCTACAAAAACTTGACGAAAGTCTACAAAAACTTGACGAAAGTCTACAAAAACTTGACGAAAATAAATACTTACCTCATGCTGATTTTCAAAAATCAAGAAAAAAAACACATGCATAGTATTTTTTGCAAATATTCATAAATCATTTATTCAATTAAATTATAACATTAACTAAACATTAAAATTAATCATAATAAAAATAACTACCAGAGTATCAGTCTTTTATGTATTATTTTGATCGTATTTTGTCAATTTAAACATTCTATTGAAAATTTAACCAGTTTTGAATTGATTTTCTGTTGAGTTTAAAATGAGTATTCAAAGAAAATTAGTTCGTATACAATTTTTATAAAAGAAATATTCAATAATTGTAACAATTTTTTGTAAGATAAGCTCGATTAAATTTGTATTTTTTTTTTAAATTTTATAATGAGATGAAGCAAAAGCGTTATGTAATTTATTCTTCGTCTTCGGCATCGAAATGGTGATAATGATGATGAATATGAACATATCGCGTTACAGTTGATGGTGTCGTATTTGAGGTAGTTGTTGATCCATTAACATTCTCCAGTGTCACGTTATTTTGTGGAATCTCCTCATGAATTTCCTCGTCTTTAATCAGTAAATTTTCACATTCAATTGGATCGGCCGCAATTGGTATCGACGCATATTCGATAATTCTTTGATTATTTGGAGTTGTTTGTTCAAGTGTTTTAATGGGTTTTCGCGTGGCTGCTGAAATAAGTACTTCTTTGTTAAATGTTTTCTTTGGCGAGACAATTGTGTGAAGGTCTTCGTTAAGATCTTCTTCAGTTATTTTTAATTCAATATTATTTGATTTAATTTCAGATTTTTTATTACTTTGACTATTATTATTATTGTTATTGTTAATATTTGCATTGTTGTTTAAACATTTAAGTGGCGTTTCATTATCCAGACTATTTTTCATGACTTTTAAACCAGTATTTGGAGAACTATCGTTATTACTTCCACGAATGTCTTTTGTTTCCAACCATAATTCAACTTGATTAATACTGCGATTCATTTTCTGTTCTGCTGAGAGATTTGGATTAAGTTGATTCAAAAGTGAGGTGCTGAGTTTCATTGGTGCAGTTTCACGTGAAGGATGTTGTTGCTGTACTTGCTTGCTTTGATGATGATTGTGATGATAACTTGCTAAATTACTTGTATGATGTTTTGTTCGCAAACGATTTTTATGATTGTGCGTTAACCGATTTGGTCCTGTAATGACCATCGGATGACTGGCTGAGACATGAACTGAATTTTTTGCATTAGTACAGATTGTTGCATGTAAGAAGGAATCATAACCGCACAAATTTGACTCGTGATGTGGTGAATTTGAGTTACTTGTGTGTTTTGGTGTGAGATTTGATGGACTCAGGGATTCAATGACATTGGTGGTGACTGTATGAGAACGATTTCGGTGCTTCAAAGGCGTTTCAATTGGTTTTCTGTAAAAAAATAAAAAAAAAATTACATTAATCTAGGAAATAAATCTTATTAATCATATCTAAGGTAATTTCAATGTAAATATTTACATTTCATTGCAGTTTCAAGGCAAATGTTTACAGTATCAACGGCGATGAACTTGCGATTTCCCTATGTCTCAAAAGATTTCTTATCACAATATAAAAATATTTAAGATTATTCACCGAAGTAAGGTAAAATTTTGTGTAAATTGAAGCCCCATGTCATAAATTTAAGTTATTTAAACAACTGTGACAACACAAAAACTGGAGAATCGTGACAATTTTATCAGTTTCAATTCGTACTTCATCACGTCAGGTTGAAAAATGTCGAATAAGCTCGTACTTGAAGATCTTGATCTAACTATTCATGATATTGAATTTATGTTAAAATTCAAAGATTCAAATTATATTCCACAAATCAAGGAATGTAGTGTAAGCAATTTGGGAGACACTCCTGCTGGTGTCATGGCTTCACATTTTATAGTCACCGTTGAACTTGAAAACGGAAGGAAATGGTCTTGTTTTGTCAAAAAATGTCCTACCGATGCTTTTGGATCGAAATATGCTCAAGATTTGGGTACATTTGATAAAGAAGGAAAAATTTACCAGAAACTCATACCAAAAATGCAGGAAATATCTCAAGGACATACTCCATGGACAGCGTTCTGTTATCTTACAAAGGGCATTGACCTGATTGTTCTCGAAAATTTGAATGAATCTGGTTTCATTTCATCCCGAATAGGAAGAAACCTTGATTTTGATCACTTGAGCATTGTAATGCAAACACTCGCTCGTATGAATGCCTCTTCAATTGCAATTGAAGTCAAACATAGCTCAAATTTACTTGAAATGTTCCCGGATCTCCTTCGAGAAAATGGATATCCATGTTATGAACCACCAGGATATCGTCAAAAGGGATTTGAATCAATGTCTAAAACTGTTCAACATTTCGTTAAATTAATGTCAGATGAAAAATTACTAGTCAAATATGAAAGTCAATACACAACAAATGAAATTGTGAATTTAATTCCATCGATCATGAAAGCTTTATTTGAATTAGTGAAACCTTCGAAAAAATTTAGAAATGTGTTCAATCAATCAGATCTCTGGGCTAACAATGTTCTCTTCAAATATGGAAATGACGGGAAAACACCAATCGATTGTCGTTTAATCGATTTCCAATTTGCACGGTATGTCCCACCAGCGTTTGAGATCCAAACACTTTTAGTTACCTCAACGTCACGGAATTTCACTGAAACGCATTGGAATGATTTGTTAAAAATTTATCATGAAACATTGAAAACTGAGCTAGAAATGTTCGGAATTGACGTTAATGAACATTTACCGAGATCTGAATTGGATTTGACGGTTAAAATTTATCGGAAAGCAGTTTTAATTGAAAATTTATGTTTTTTCCAGCTGATTTATTTACCGGAACGGCTGTGGTCTGATCTGATTGATACCCCACAAACTTTCGAGGATTTTGTGTTAAATAGACATTTGGAAATTTGTGGTGAAATTTATGAAACTGAAAAGGGCTACCGTGAGAAAATACAAGAAATTATATTGGAATTACTTGATATTGCACTGTTAGAGGAGACGCCTTGTAATTTTAATGAGATAAAATGTTAAATTCAAATAATTTTAAAATAAAATTTCTTACCTGTTGGGTTGAAAACACAAACGATTCTTTTCCATGCTTTCTCGAATAATTTCAATGAGTTCATGTCGTTTCAAGGGACTCTTCCAACACTGTTGTTGCTCCTCATTCCTTCCACTTTCCATTTTCCACATATTTTCATGTCCTACACTTAAACTTCTTGCTCTTGGTTTCCCTTCAACTCCATTTTTTTGTTTCCTTGATCTCGATTTCCGTAACATCTTACGATTGTTGTTACTTTTCTGTAGTGCGATATCAAAGGGACACGCTTGAGCCGGACAATCCTTACACAAAATATTACAATTATCGATATCGTTATTTTTATTACTATTACTACCAAAATCGTCATTATGACAACTATTCATATCAATGAGATAATCATTTTCCTCATTTTTTGTACACGATTTAAGATTATTGATGTTTTCATATAACAAATCTTCACGACACGAGTGTCTATTGGCCTGTTTATTGTTGATTTTATTGTTAAAATAGTCATTGGTTGTCTCATTTATGCATACACGATTCTTATTATTAATTAAATTTCGATTCTCGTTAGCGGAATCTGTTGTCCCAGTATTTGTCGTTGTCGAAGATGTACAATCTTTTGATAATCTCTTATCCCGTTTTGAGTTACGACGACATCCAAGATCTCCTGATGTGTCACTACAATGATCTTCATCCTCCTCATCATCCGATAGTAGTAATTTCCTTCGTTGACGATGCAATCGTGGACCATTCGGTAACAATTTCTCATCTTTCATGTGCTTACTATTAATATTATTATTTTTATGACAAAAACTGTTTGGTCTTGTTTTGGAGTCGGGTGACACAGTTAATCTGACGTTAATTGTCTTACTGCCATAGTGTGGGACGACAACAGATTTACCAATTGACTCGTAAATTGTTGAAACAATTCCAGCAATATCATCTTTGGTTATTTTGCCATGACCATCCAAGTCATATAATGTAAATGAAAATTGAAGAGGCTGTTGCTTGCTATTATCTTCCAATGACACATCACACGTAAATTCCTATTTAAATAAAAAAAGAGAAAAAAAAATTAATCTCATACTTGACTTTAATTCAATTTTATTCAATTCAATTGAATGCACTTCAACAAAAAATTATGACAGGTTTGGTCATGAAAAATAAAATTGGATGTTACCCAATTAGGAGTACAATTTTTTTTTTCTTTCAATATAAAATAATATGAAGAACATCAGACAAAACTATCACGCTTTGTCTGTCTTATGCAAGAAAACAAAAACACCGATCAAAAATGAAGCATCATCATCATCAATGTACTAAAGATTAAAGCTCAATGATTTGTGGTATTAATTTTTTTTTGCTACAACTCAAAATATTCAATTTAATTCGATTTCAATGGTTGCTTATGGTTAAAATGAAAAAAAAAATAAAAATTGAACACCTGGTCACTCACTCACAAGTCAATTGACCATCAAGCTCATATCTAATCCCTTTTATTTTTATTGTTATTAAATCCGCTTAAAATTTAGAACATATACCCATAAAATTAATCAAATCGCGTAAAATAAATATATTTCATTTTGCTATATTCAATTTTTTTTGATTTTTTTTTTTTGGAAAAAAATAGCAATAAAATTTAATGTGAATGAGCGATTACAGTGAAGCACATTCAGAGTATACAGATAAAAATACGAACAGTGCGGTGCTGCCAATTTGTGAAATGGGAATTTATTTCAATTGAAATTCTCTTAAAATTACTGTATCAGATTCAAAGGATGGCTTTTGAAGCCTACACAGGTCATGAGTTGTGAGCAACCGTTATGATCATGAAAGGGAAATTTAAAGTTATTTAAATACTGGAAGTGGCAACACTGCATTGATCCGTTTTCAAATGAACGTTATTTTTGTGTACCGATAACAAATTATATGACAGAATCACCATCATATACCCAAAAAGTTAATTCTAAAATCTACGAATTGATAGAATATAAAATTTTATTACCAAAATACTTCAAATTAAACGTAATTCCTATTTTTATTTTATTACTTTTCTCATACATAAACTTTTATATGTACGTTTGATGTGAAAAATCTTCAAAAAAAAAATAAATATATTGAACGATTACCTTTTTTATTTTATTTTTAAGCTTACTCAAAATCAGTATTAATGGTATAAAATAAAATGAAATAAAATAAATGTATAAGCAGATTAAACATTTCAACACAAAAATTTTTATATCATTTTATGATAAGACAGATTTCATTTTTATTTATTGATATATTTTTATGAAATAAAATTGATTGAAAGGAATCAATTTTTGTGTTGTCATTTTTTTTTGTTGTTGTTGGTATTATTAGTATAAGGAGATAAAGGTAATCGCGGTATGATCAAGGTAAATATTATCAAACTTATCTAGACAAATATTGTATTTGAAGCGCAAATTGTAAATTTCTTTGATTTTTTTTTTTTTTGATTGTGGTTTATTTTTTCTTGTTCTTATAATTTTTTTTTTAATTTCATATCAAAATAATTAAAATTCACGTGATTGAAAAATAATCTCTCACCTCTAATCTAACTCGATCTTCTGACTCAATATTTGTATTTTCCTTATTGTAATTACTTTCGTCTTCCTTTCGATGTTTATTGTTTATGTCCTTATTATTAGTGTGACTTAGTCCGTTTTTATTGTTACTACTGCTATGTTGATGATGATGATTATAATGGTTATTACTCTTATTGTTAACATGGTTTTTTAGGATTTGACTTTCAGGATCACTTGTTATTAGGAGATCTGGTGGTGCACTGCAGGAGGATGAAGCACGTGCTTGATAAATGAGCTCTTCTGAGTCTGTTTGGCATTCTTGGAGAACTGCAAAGAAAAAAATGAAGAAATTTTTGTTTAGATTTTGATTTTAATGATTTCAAGTTCGAATTAAGTTTATAATAGAATTAAAATTTAAATTACATTCATATTCAGTGAAATTCGTTATAAGATTATAATAAAATTGTATTGTATACAAAATAATAATAATAATGATAGTTAAAACATAAAATGAAATGTGAATCTCTTCAAGACTATCAGAATACAAAAGAAAAAATTATAATGAAGGTACATGACGTAGTTTTAAAAATTTATTCATGAAAAAGCGCACTTCAAGAAGATTTCTTTGAAATGAGATGAGATTCTTTTTATTATTATTTGATGTTTTGTTTGTTTCATTATTATTTATATAATTTTCGAATCGTTTGCTCTTCCATGGAATTATTTTTATTATAAAGAATTATTTTGTTGTTATTCTTACTTGAGTAATTTATGATTTCAAAAAAAAAAAACTTTAAAATAAAAAAATCCTTTTGTGTTTGTTCATACAATGTTTAGATTTTATTTTTTGATTTCATTCACCACTATTTATTTTGAATTCTGGCTTATGTAAGAAAGGATTGAAATCAGAAGAGTTTTTTGAATTTTAAAGAGTCTGACTTTGAGACCAGCCGACATTGAAAAGTAAGACGACTCGTCTGACTTGTCAATGTGTAAATTCCTGGCGTTTCGTTTCAAGTCCATTTGACCCTTTAATATTAATCGATCAAGTTTTGATCTGATCATAATGATTTAAAATGAAAATTATAATCCTTTAAAATAATTTTTTACTCATTTCAATGTAACGAAAACAAAGTATTCACAAAATTGTCATATTACTCATCATATCCATCACCCGATGAGTCATGGTAAGATCCTCATCAAATTCAAAAATTTAAATGAATTCAAAAATTTGATTGTTTATTTATATTAAATGATTAAATTAAGTATCGCGAGGATTAGAACACATTTAAAAATAAAACCTTATTAATAATGATATGATGGATGTATTTAAATTTATGTTTATTAAACTTTATTGTTAAAGCTCAAGTCAATGCATCTGTTTAAAAAATTTCAAATTAATAATAATATTTTTTAATTTTATCTCCAAAAAGTGACACACGTTCAAATTCTAGTGGGTATGAGGTAAGCCAGTTCTCATATAGATTATGCAAGAATGTGCTTAAGATAAAAAAAAACTAAAATTATGTTAATATTCAGGAAAAGAAAAAAAAATGCTTATTACATATTGATGAGATGAGTGAAAAAAAATAGAAGATGATGTATTTTGATGTAAAATATAAGTAAAAAATATTGTAAAATAATAAAATTATGTTAATTTTTTTTCATTTTACGTTTCTTCAATTCTTCTTCTAACAACATTAGCATATTTTTTGGGTGTTTGTGACCTCAATACGTCATTCACAAATATTATTTTTGGCCATCAATTTTAATGTATAATTATATCCGCTCATGCTCATGCTAGAATATTAATAAATAAATAAATTTTATATTAAAAGAAAAAACCTGATTTGATTTTCAAAATAGATAAAAAAAAAACTGAAGCAAAATAAACTGCTTCTCATCAAAAAATTAAAAAAAAAATCAGAATATTATGGCGCCATATATTTATATCTATATTTTTTTCGTTAAGAAAAGTCGAAAAAATAAAGTTAGATATGTTTTTTTTCTTAATTATGCTAAATCAAAAAAAAAAATTAAGAATATTTATACAAATGTTACTGCTTCTTAATTAAGATATATCAGACACCCACTAAGTAGTCTGATATAAGAGATAAATTTGAATGTATACAAAAATTTCATGTCTGGACTGAAATACGCTTCAATTTTACTATAAAATAATTTTCTTTTAACATCATTTTTTTTCCTGAACGCATCAATTTTCAATGTGAACTGTAAACAAAAATTTCCTATTCACATTACATGAAAAACACATCATTTTACTTGGATACATCATTTCATGATATATTTTAAAATTTAAATGAAAAAATACACACTTTCAAAAAAAATACGATTCAAAATTTTTCATGATTATTATGCGCTACTTGATTACTATGGAAACTGAAAGAAATTCTGAATGTTATTTTAAAATACATATAAAAAAAGATCAAAGTTTACATTATTAGTAGAGGAATGCATCAGTGTAAATTTAATTTAATTTCATGTTATTATTATTATTATAATTGTTATAGAGATTGATGTTTAAGGGCAATAAAAGTAAAATATGTAAGAAAAACAAAAAATAAATTGTAATTAAACTACACAATGGTCGTTAATGAGATAATTTAAAGTAAATTTGAGGCATAAACATTTGAAATTGAAATTAAAATAAAAATTCTTTGAATTCAATTGAATTTCATAGAAATTATTGTTATAAGATGATTTCTGTTGATACTCCAAGATCTCAATTTAAAAAAACATAATAAAAGACTACTTCAAGAAAATTTCATATACAAAAAAAATAAAAATTCTTAGAAAAAAAAATTAAAGATTCAGAGATTGAATGGAATATAAAGACATTTAATCAAGAGATTGAAGATATTCAATTCATTGAATAAATAAGAGATTGAACACTGATATACGAAGAAAAAAATGAAAAAATCGATTTATTCCATAATGTACAAGTACCTTTTTTTCTACGTACTTGAACATGATTTATTTTACTAACATTAAACTCGAAAGTGAATTGAAGCGTATTTAGGTTACTACTCTTCAAGGAATGTTTGAATAGGGAGCGCATTGATTTGGGGCTATGTAGAATTTTATACAAACTCAATTGAATTTTAGGAGGTGAAACGAGAAACTGACTTTGTATGGCATTGAAGACCATCCAAATACACTAGCAAGGAGGTGCAAGGTCTTGAAAGACCACAAAATAATTTCATTGGTAGTTTAAGAACTCTCTGTATCAAGAAATTATTCTCCAAAATGTCTCAATCAAAAAGTGCTCAAGAGCACTCAATCTAACATGAAAATAAAAATTTTGAAGCTTTAAAATTTCACCACAACTTGAGTGGGGCGCTGTTAATTGATATAAGCACCATCTGGATTGAAGTGAGAAAATCTTCAATTTTATCGCATTTTTTCAATAAATTATTTGGAAACTTCCTTTCACAGTAAATTTATTCTCATTATTTTTTTTATCATTACTCATTCAAAAATTTCAATAGAAATCACGAACAATAGAAACATTTTACAATGAACGTATATTAGATATAATAATGACAAACAAACCCTTATAAGAGTTTGTATGTATACATTTAAGAGACAAAAGAGTCTCAATTTTTATGTTTTTTTTTATTTTTATTTTGTCATTTCATTTTATTCTTCACATTTCTTTTAGTTTCAATATCACTCGATCTATGTTAAATGACAACTCAAACTTCAATTATTACACATCAAATTTCTTCTTTTTTTTTTTGTTCTAAGCATGTAACTTGGCATGAAAAGGATGTTTGTGACATTTACGCTTATGTCATAAAAATAATAACAATACACTTTTAATGAAATATAAATCTAACACACAAAAAACGTGTTCGTTCTGTTCAATGAATAATACTACAAAACATGGAAGCATCATGATGAGTAACGTCTCCATATAACATTAAGGGAAATATGTTTTTCCGACGTGTTGTGAAGCATATATTTATCAAGATTAAATGAAAATTACATTCCAACAGGAAACAATCCCAAGAAAAAAATACGAAATACGAGAAAATGTAACAAAATTAAATTTCATTTCTTCATCTTCCTTTCATTTTCTTCCAAAAGTTGACATTTATTGAATTCATAAAATCGTGTTTTCTCTGAAATAGATTTTTTTTTGTCGACAGATAACACACACACAATATGCAAGATAAAGATAAATGAACAACATACTTCCTTCCATAAACATACACAAAAAAAAATGAAATATATTTTTTTCCCAATTTCGAAATGTTTAAATACACATTTTGAATTCCATGCACGTTTATTGTATAATATCCTTTTTTATTATTATAGTAATTTTTTTTCTGTTTTCCGTTATAAAAAAAATGTTCCTAAAAATATAAACGGTTAAAGGTTAAAATGAAATGGAAATAGGACATATTCAATTATTAAGTTACTGTAAATTTAGTTGAATTTCAACAGAAATCTCTAATTATCTGTAAAATAAAACCATTTAATACTGTTTTGATAACGATTATTATTTTTGAGGTTTTAAATTGAAAAATGTCATTAAATCTTTCATCGAATCCATTTAAATTTGTTTTAATCACTTATGTCTGGTTATTTTGTATTTTAATGGATGTTTTATCACTTGTCGTACACTGAAAAATGAAATTTAACAGAAAACGATGAAAAGGTTTGAAAAGTAATCAATGAAATGACATTTGTATTTTTTTTGACAGTTCTGTCAACTTTAGTTCTTTAAACGTCAGTTTTGATCTTGAAACGTCAATTTTGGACTTTAAATTTCAAATTAAATACTTTAAATGACAAATTTTTCAATTAAACGTCAAAATCAAAGTCAGATCCAATCAGAAACCTTCAATAATTTTCATTTTACAGTGTACCACTAACTCTTATGAGTTATTTTTATTTCTTTTTTTCATTCAATTTCAATTATATTCCAAATGAATATTAATAATGATAATTTACTGTTATATTCAAATAAAACTTACGACACATCAATGTTTCATTTCAATAAATGGTGTCATAAGGTCATAAATATGTGATAATCGTTAAAAGTTTTTCTATCAAATGGATAAGTTGAGTAAAAAAATATCAAAGTTCATTAGAAGCAGTATTATTAGAAATAAAAAATAATATCAAATAAAAAAATCATTGAATTTCTCTTTAAGTTATGGTCAAAATGTCTTTTCAAGTTAAAATAAAATATTGAAGTTTAACGAACTTAAATTTATTATACAGTTTTTTTTTCTTCAAGAATACAGTGACGACGCGTATTTATGATTATTTTTTTTATTATTATTTTATTTTAATTTTAATAATAAATGCATCACAGAATTAAAAGAAAAAAAACAAAATTTAAATCGAAACGAAATGAAATGCAGACTCTCACTTAATGCATCGATAACAAATACACAGACACACAAAAGCTCATTTAAGACCATTGCCCGATTAAAACCATTAAAAGATGAATTTGAATTCATTTATTATTAAATTATTATTATTATTATTTTTATTATTAAACTAATATAAGTTTAATGTTTTTGTTTTTTTTTCTGTTGAAATGAAATAAAAAAATTGAGAGTTGCCGAAAGATAAGTTAAAATCCTTTGATCCAGAGAACCAGAGAACGATATTTTATCAAATAACAGTTGATTGCACTTAAAAAGAAAAAAAATATAAAATTAAAATATTTTTTTTCTTAAAAACAAGACAGATGACTTTTAGATTTTAATTTTAAAAGTATGAGTAATCCATAAAAACATATTTCAATGTTAACAGAAAAAAAATAAGAGAGACAGACGTCAAAATTTTTGTTAGAAATGAATATGAAGCAATGAATAGAAACAAGCTCAAGATCGTAAGTGATTCAAAAAATCGTAAAAAAGTAGTATTTCAACCTTATTTTTGTTCTTTTTCTGTATGTTCCTGACCATTCATTTCATTGTACAATAGATTTTTTTTCCTCATATTTTTTTTTAAACATCAAATCAATACAAAGAAGTTACAGATCAAAAGAATACCTTTAAAGCGGTCTTTTCCCTTTATATTTCAATATTTTACTTTTAAAAAGCGTCCTAAAACTGATTTTAAATAAAAAGAGAGAGAAAAAAAATACATAAAAATCGGATTATATGCCCAATGTGTCGTCCCTTGAGTACCTGCTTAACAGAAAATGTATCAAACTGTAAGTTTAAAATTTAAAGTAAAAAAAGAGAATTTGAAACATAAATTTAATATTAATGCTTCCATACTAATTTTGTGATAACGTGCGATAGGTCATAAAATAAGAATCGTTAAAAATTGTTTTTTTTTCTCTTTACAGAATTAAGAAGAAGAATATTATTATTATTAATTTATTTTATTACACAAGAAATTTGAATAAAATAAAATGAAATGGAATGAAATGAAATAAAATCATATTATAAATATTCATGCGGGGTATTCGAGTTCTTTTTTTTTTTGTTAATCAAAGAATATACATTTATAATTTTTTTTTTTTAATTTTTAAAGTAATATGAGTTCGCGTGTATAAAAATTAAAAAAAAAAATTTCAACAAAATTTATTTTATTTAATGTTTATGTCTCATAACTACTGGACTTTAAATTCTTTCTTTGAACATTTTGTAGTATAATTTTTTTTTGTGGTAGATTTTTAAATGAAGTATGTTAATGTTGGTTTAAAACTTATATTGTGTCTGTCATTATTTGTGTTGTGTGATAATTTGTGACTTGTGCGCGCTTGAATTTGACTTTATTCTATATTTTATGTTGAATTGATGGTTGTCGTGAAAAAATATTGACTTTTCAAGTAAAAATGCGATTAGGGGAACGGGTTTTCAATGATTTCGATGTGTCTTAGGTGAAAAATGATAAGAAATAGACCGGAACATGACCTTTCGAGGCCAGGATGGTGTCTTTGTGAACTTTAAGGAGACTTCACCTAGAAAAAATGTCTTCAGAAACATTCAAGGCGATTTTTGTATCAGAAAATGATCTAAGTAAGAAATTCTGCTATCAGATTCAAATTAAAGCAAAAAGTCATAAAAACGGAAATGCGCGATAAAAACCCTTTAAGCAATAATTTCAATCATTTTTTAAGTATTTCAATGTGTTTCATCTTTTCATGTGTCAAATAAAAATAAAGTACTCTTCGTTCAAATTTCAAAGGAAGATCAATAAAGATACACTTTCATTTTAAGATGATGCGTTTTTTATTCAAACTTTAAAAGTGTATCTTGTTGTCATAAATACGCGAGGAATTTCATCTCTTTGATCTCTACAAACAATTTTTTTTCATATGCTCTTACTATGTTTTGTTTGGTATTTGCGTAGGAAATAGACACAAATTTCACACATTTTTCCATTTTCTTTGATGTTTTTCATATTTTTTTGCATTTCTCAAGCATATCTTTTGTTCTTTATTATTTTCATTTTTACTACAATTATAATTTTATCAAAGTAAACACATTTTAACTTAATTTTTGTTTGTTTTTTCATTTGTTTTTTTTTTGAGGTAATTAACTACTTGGACATCAAAAGAAATTTCACATGTCATTCTACAAAATGCATGTAATTGATGAAACGATGAAACATGGTCATAAATTGACACATTTTACTGTGAAATTGATTTAAAATTTCATTTCAATTTTTCATCTCATATAATTTTTTTTTCATTCAAAAAATAAGGAAAAAACAACTTAAGACAGGTGTCGACATACATTTTTCTTGTTTAATCATCACTACTTATTAGTAATAATAATTATCTTAGATGTGAAGTCAAATATGTTTGTGTTTGCATTGAGAAAGCAGAAATTAAATTACATTACATTATAAAAGCACTTATTTCATGAAATTGTAATGCATTTCATTTGCACAAACAAACATAAAATTTGCAATAAAACATATTAAGAGAGAAAAATATAAAATTAAAATTAATTATTTTCCAACACACACCAGTCACAGAAACAGAAACACGTTTTGACTTGGAATACATTTGAAAATGAAAAAAAAAATAAATAATTACTATACAGAAGCAAATCAATTTGTTTCTATTAATTCGTTTCCAACATTTAACATTAATTTTTATTTTATTTCATTTTAAAAACAGTTTGTACTGTAATTTGTAATATTTGATTTATTTTATATTTTAAAAGGTAATAAATCTAATTATGATAATTGTTTATTTATTTGACACTTTTATTTTATCATGAAATTTTTTGCTTTGACTTGGAATTGAACGTGTTTTATCGCCTTTAAATTAAATGTAAAATGAGAAATTTGACAAATTCAATTGCATGCAAACTCTGATTCAGGTTGGGATTTACTTTATAATAATTTCACTTGGAAAAAAGTTTCGGTAATACCGATTTCTATGAACCTGTAGATTAAAAAATGTTTCGCAGGCTACCTTGAGTGTTACATGTAGTGTGACTGAGTGTCCACAACAGTTGATTTTTTTCAAAATTTGCTGAGAAGAGATAAAAAGTAAAAAAAAACACCTTGAAAGCGTCAATCAAAGTGAAAAGTGACTCGAAACTGACTTAGGAAGCTCGAAAATCCAGCCTTACTAAGATATAGAAGGCAGATTCACAGTGTCTTGTGGTCACTTGGTAGAAATGACCTTGAAATTTTCTTCGAATCCCATTTTTGACCATAACACTGAACCTCTATCGCAATTCTTTGTTAATGCAAAATTCTTTGATGATAAAAAAACCGTTAATTTCATTTCAAACCACGTCATCCCTGATTTTAGCCACAACACACAACGTCGGCATACAAATTAATTACCAGTAATGCTTAAAAAACTATTTTATTTCGTATCGCACAGACTGACTTTCATACACTCTGTAATTTATATATAAATTTTTTTCATGTACTACTTCAAAAAGACCGCATATACTCAATGATACCTGATTTTTTTTTCATGAACATACAATAATTTTTTTTTTATACATTTAACTCGTACTGTACTTACTCACATAAATTTAATATCAATGTACGAATATATTCAGATGCTTGTCAAACCAGTGCGGCGCCAATTAATTTTATTTAATTCTGTGGTTTTTACTGTCTTTAAAATTTTTATCATTTTATTATTAATTTTTTTATACACATATTTTGTGTTGTTATTGTTTTTTTTTGTTCATCGTAAGTGTGCGTAAGTAGATTCATTTGATTATTATGAGCTCTCTAAATTTTAAAGGAAATTAGAAGCAATTTCTTATCAATGTATTTAAAATTAAATATTCCTTCTTTACATTTAATATTTTTTCTTTGTTGGTCACAAATTTATGGATAAGAAGGAAAAAAAACTTATCTATAATAATAATAAAAAAAAACCGTAGGTAGGAAAACAATAAAAGAAACTCGTTATCTGTATACCATTATTTTATTAATACAGTTCGAGACTGTTCTGTTTCATTCTGTTTTGTGAGGTAAATTTGTAACACTTACAAGCACGTTACTTAACATAAAACACAAAAAGTTAATGGAATTTATCAGAGAAAAATAAAATTAAGGAAAAAACTGGGAATAGATAAGGAAATAAAAATACAAATAAGAAAGAAAACAAATAATGTAAATGCATTTACAAAGAGCACACACACACAGTCATATCCATAAAAGCCGCATATTCAAAGCACATTCACTGATTTTATATTGATCGGTTTTTTCCCTTTACATTATGAAAATAAAAAAAAAGAATACACTTTATCTATCTTTTTCAATAATATAATTCGTTGTTCTGGAATGAAAAGACCAGATATTATGTAGTCAGAATCAGACACACGCCTAGACGCAGTATGTTATTTCACGAAATGAATATCAAAGAAATGTATTCAAATTTGTTCTCCTTCAAAAGAGAAAACTCTTCAAATAAAGATTCAATCTGTGTCGAAATTCACTAGAAAATAATGATGATGATTATAATGCCAAAAAATAACACACACACACACACACTCGTATACCCACATGTTCATATGTGTGCTAGCATGACATCTTTTTATTCCATTCAATTCAGTTCTATTCTATTCAAATAAATGTGAATATGAATATGTTTCAATGTTCCATGAGAATTCATAATAAATTTTATACAGTAAAAATTTGTGGGAGGTCCTCACTTCATATTTCATTTTGCCATATTGAATTGAACAATTATAACAAAAATTCTGTGATTTTCTTAAAATATTTTTACTTCTACGAGTTTTTTTGTGTGTATAATGTGCATTATGTCTTTTTCATTTTCAAAGTGTACAAAAACTTTTTCGAAACATCATTAATGGTGCTGAATTTTGTAGAATCACTTAAATGTTTTTTTTTTTATTCTTTTAATCTTGTATCATGCTGCGTTTCTCTCATGGATATTGCAGATAAATACTTAAATTTATTTAATTTTGTGGTGTTACATGTTCCAACTGAAAAAAGCACGTAGTTTGAAAAATGAATATGGAAATTTTAAGGAGGTCAATCAATCATGAGTGAATTGAAATGAACACGATTTAGTGCCAGGACTCCCATTGAACTGCCCCTGGGTTTGGATTGAGACGTTGCGTGGAGGCACGAATCCATCAAAATTTTGAAAATGTCTATTCTGATCAAAGTGCAGATTCACTTATGGAGGCCGTTTTTCATTTTTATCAGCTCTCCTTCTTCAAAAAAAAGAACCTTATGTCAATTGACGTCTTAATGCAAACCTGTCTTATTCTCCTAAGGCTCTCAACGTCCCAAGGGCATTTCAATTATTAAGTCCCACTTCAATCCAAACCATCATCATCATTAACTAGTGTCACCAAATACATTGAAATAGTATACAAAGTAAAAAAAAACTTCGAAACAAGTAACATAAAATAGAGATAAAAACTTGTCATCTTCCATAAAAATAACTATAAATAAAAAAATTAAATGTAACCACATTTTCTATCTGTTTAAACATTTTTTAAGTTACATGTCCATTTTATATTATAAGTGTGAAAATGAAAATATTTTATTTTACATTTCAAGTGCAACGCATCAAGTGCATTAAAACAAAAATATAACGTATTTTTTCAACTTATTACTTATTATTTTACATTATTATGATTATTATTTGTTTGTACAATGTATTTATAGATGAATGCCACTATCTTTCAAAGTACACACACTTTTTAAGTGTAAATACATTTATTTTTATACTTAGTTAATAAAACATTTACTTTTAATATTATATTGTTATTAAAATATTTATTTGAAATCACTTATGACCAACTTAACTACATATTCATAGTAAGAAGAAGAAAAAGGTGTTTTTTTTTCTGTTGTTATAAATGTTGTAAATGGACACGTATTTGAATAAATGTGAGATATGGACTTTCGTTTTGTGTTTTATTACGATATTCCATTACTTTTTTTTTGTTGGTGTTGTTGTTGTTGTAGTTTAACACGATTCAAATATTTATTCATTTCTTACTATAATGATTAATGTTAGGCTGATGCAAATTTGAGGGGTGTTTCAAGTATTGGAACCCGAACATTTGAAAAGCCTTTAAAATGATTAATAAACACAGATTAAAGAGCCCCCTTCCTTCGTTTATCCAACCTTTGAGAATCAGAAGAACAGGAAACACCCTCAAAATTTGTATTGGCCTCTTCACACTTTTATATACAAAAAAAAAACTAAAATTGAAACGAATGTTTCTCTTTTTTCCATAAGTAATTTGGTGTGTAAAGGAAACAACATCGAAAACCAAATTAAACTTGCCATAAATGAATGATTGATCGTTTTTATCTCACAGTTATAGGTTAACATGATATAAAAATACGTTTCTAGAGATGATTTATCGTAAGTTGATTTTGGGTCATGGATCTATACTTATATTAAAATAAAAAAAAATGTGATTACATTTTTCCCTCTTAAACCTCCATTGAATTGAATTACTTCGTTACATGAAATATACATCGATAGATTTTTTTTGTCTATTTCGATTGATTTGAATGATTCTTTCCTCTTTTATGTTCAATTTACTATTTCAAATACAAAAAAAAAAGTTCGAATGATCATTCATCATTATTTTTATTATTATAATGATTACGTCCATCATGTTGGTGTGTTCGGGTGTGAATAAAACAGAATATATGAGATAATGTGAACATACGAGTACATTCACCTCAATTCTATATATATAATAATAATATCTTTGATGTTTATGATCATCATTTCATCTTAAAATTTAACCTATGGGCCTTTGTGTAATTTAAGTTTTTTGTTTTGTTTCGTATTTTTTTTTTTATTTTAATCACTTTTTTACGGTTTTGACCATTATTATCATAGAGAAAAAAAAGATGATTAACAACGTAACGTTTCATTTCAAAATGAGTATACACATCAAAGGGAGCTTATGTCTTTTCAGCATCATACTCATCATCATCATCATTGAGTCAATGTTTCATTAAAATTTTAACATTCAAATTAAATATCATTCAAAATATAAATAATAATGATAAAAGAATATGCTTTTGATCTTTTCCTTTTAAAACATAACAGATTTTAATGATCATCTATTTCATTTGTGACAGGACTTTTATATGTAAAAATATAAAATAAAACATGTCATTGCTTATTCGCAGTCATTTCCATCCATAGATATGAATTGAATAAAAGACGGACATGCATTCAAATCACTGTCAATGATTCTTCGCCGTTTTTGTTCCATGTATTTTGCATTGACACATCCGTTGTTGTCGATCACATTTTATAATATCATATTAAAATGCTAACTTTCTTCATATATTTTTATTTTTATACGATATGCATTAAAAATGTGTATGTGGATTCATTGGATACGATGACGTGCATTTTTATATGTGAAATGGGACATTTCAAGCTGAAATGGAAAGAAATCGAAAATCGTGATTCGATTGCGAATTCAAGAGAGCTTCGAAGGAGGTCAAAGTTTCAAATTTTTCTTTTTCTAGATTCTCGATTTGAGTTAAAAGTTCTATGAGATGGCAGGACAGAAGCTAAGGAACTCGAACGATGATAACATTTGTGAAAATTGAATCCTTACGAGTGATTTGGTAAGGCATTACTCAAGTGTCCGCACAAGATCTGAAGATATTTCACAAAATCCATCAAATTCGAAATGAGATCCCTCAATTTATAAGATAATTGTATAACAGTTACAAAAATATTCATACAATACGTTCATGAATGTTTTTAAGAAAAGATGAAAAATAAAATTACATTATAAGAATAAAAAAAAAATCTAAAAAAACGTTGTAACGTAAAAATATGCGATGTATAATAAGAATAAGAATATATGTAATACAAAGATAATAATCTACGTTTGTTCACGTATAATATTTATCGTATTATAAAATTATATAAACTACAACAAAAAAAAAAAAAAACAACAGAAAAATAATAACAAATCTTGAAGAAAAACTGTTTTCTGACGATATTAATAATGATGATGATGCCGGTTCTTCTTCTCCTTGCATACACTTGATTGTTTCTCGTCGTTAAATTAAGAAAATATATGATTGAGTTTTAATGTTACATTAGTATTATAATTTTTAATCATAATTATAAGTAACATTTCAACGAATCATTATAATTCAACGTTAAGCAGCAACAACAACAAAAAATGTTTAATAAAATCGAAGTCCATATAAGTTTTGAATTATTTTAAGTCACACTTTAAACAAATTTTTTGAACTACTTGCTCTTGTTATTTTTTTTTTACTGTAAAACTTTAAATAATGAAACATTTAACATATGATCCGATTATGGTAAAACCACTTTCATGTTAAAATGATGATGATGATGATGACTTACGGTCTTGTTATTACTTTAAGGTCCTCGTTTCAATGCATTTGTTGTTGTTACTTTTATTTCGGATTTGCTACTGTTATTGCATCTTTTTCTTAATTTCATTTTATTCCATTTTTTTTAAGGAAAAAAAAAAATTTAACATTAAAGATTATATACGTTTGCATTTTTTTTATATTCATCGTTTTTTGTTGTTATTATTGTAGCAGTAACTCGCTGTGTTCACATTTTTTGAGCACGTGGCGGTATTTTACTTTTTAAGTCAATCAGAATGTTGTTCTGGTTTGGTATACGAATAAAACGAGCATCAACAATGCCTTATAAAGTAGCTACCATATGCATTGTTCCTTTTTTTACGTAAAAACAACGTCTTCGGCTTTTTATGCATACATTGATCGAGAAACCACATTTTAAAGTTATGTTCATTTCGCTCTCTTTTCATTTAAGTTGTTTTTTAACAATGAATTTAATCTCGAGTATTATATTTCATGATATTTTTTTTGATCATCTAATAATAATAACAATAAATATCAAGGAAGAATATACAAAAATGAATAACAGAATATAGTATTTAAAGTCTGGTGTTCTTCATATCTGATATAATTTTTTTTTTGTATTTTAAATGTATTTTCGCGCTTTTAAGATCTTCGGAGAAACATTTAAAGAACAGCGAGAGAGACGAAATCGAGAAACCTGTTCTGAAAAATTACTTTTTTTTTATTATAAATTTATATTTTGTTGTTGTTTCTGTTACAATAATGAAACAAAACACTTGAAATGAAAAAAAAACCGCGCGCGAAAATTATTCAGCATTAAATGGTACGTAAGAGAATGCCCGCAAAACAAAATTAGTTGACCAAAGGTTTTTTTCCTTCCTTCTTTTATATTATTTTGCATGAATGTATGTTCTTAAATGCATTTTCATTCTTTTGTTCTCTTCTTCTGCATTTTGTGTTAGTATTCATCAAAACTTTATCGGCAATAATAATATTAAAATGTTTTTTTTTTTAACTTATATTCATAAGAATTTCGCGTTATTCTTTTGGTACATTTAAAATAAAAAAAAAAACTGATGCAATTATTGTACATTTTATATTTCTTTCGATATTCTTCCTTTCAGACGGGAATGATCGACTATCATCTGTCTTTACATTTTATATGAAGTTATCGTTACATTTGGTATAGGTTTTTATGGAAATTACACTTAAATGCTTGACTTGCACAAAAAATATAGTTAATTTGAAAGTAAAATCAAGGCCACGAAAACTCACAAGGCTAAAATTCAATGAAATATGTTTATGAGTGCTCACTTCAAGTCAGGATCCTTCAATTCCATTCCTGTCAAGGCACTACATTGTAATAGATTACAAAAAAAAAATGAGCGATTAATGTCCATATTAATCAAAAACACATCATTTCATCACCCCACCCTTAAACCCAAACTGGGCGTCGCCGTCAAATCATCAAAATTAATTTTTGTATTCTATGAAATAACACCTGACATTCGTGGAAAACATCATCGGATCTTGTATAACATAAAAATTATTATTAAATTTGATCACAAAACTATATTTCATTTTAAGACTATGCTGAAATGAAAAGAAAAAACACACCGAAACAATAAATAATAAATAAACATAGATGAGAATGAGAGGCATATCAAAAAAACACCGAAAATTTTATCCATTCCAAGAGTGGCCCATAAAGAATTTCTTCCTGGAATTACATTATAGGAACATATTAAATCCATCATTTGTTTTATTTTATTTTTACTTAGCACATAATATGATTTTAGTTAGTATTAAATGTCTTTCCTATGAAAATTAAAATGAAAAAATTAAATATTTACAAAAAATAAAAAGGTATGTAACATGAATTTTAAATATATGAAATTAACAATCGGTCAAATGTTTAATTTAAATCATAATTTTATGATTGTTGTCCCTTGTATATGAATTTTCATTATAATAATTCAATAACTTTAAATTTTTTAAAACATTACATTGCAATAAAAAAACCTGGTGTCTATCTGTGTTAAAGCAAAAAAAAACTTAAAACAATAAAACTCTGATAATAAAAGTAATGAATTTTGAACTGACTGACAGCGAAATAATATTTAAAAAAAAAACGTCTGTCCATCATATACAATACATGAATATGTATAACCATAAGTGTATAATATAAATATACATAAGCAAAGTAACAAGAAAAAAAAACATCAAAGGCAAGGTTGCCGACAAAATCGTAACGTTATAATAAACATTTATTTATTTTCATTTCATG
Source organism: Culicoides sonorensis (assembly GCA_900002565.1). Classification (NCBI taxonomy): domain Eukaryota; kingdom Metazoa; phylum Arthropoda; class Insecta; order Diptera; family Ceratopogonidae; genus Culicoides; species Culicoides sonorensis. The sequence goes on from LN483608.1 coordinate 197,229, forward strand.
TGTGTATTTAAACACACCGAGAACTTGATTTTATTTTATTTTTATTATTATGTGTGTTATATATTTCTAACTAAATATAAATACATATATAAACAGAAAAAAAACATGTAATGAAATAATTATATTTACATTTCACATCAAGAAAGACGATCAGAAATTAAAATTTTTCATTTCATTATTCGGACAATTCAATTATTTTTATAGAAAAGATTAAAATAAAAAATGTAAAGTAAAATAAATTGATATAGATTGATAAATAATAAAAATAATAATAATAATAATAACACAGCTTAACAAAAAAAAGTTGATGTGCTTGCTTTGAAAAATCCCGAAACACGTCAAAAAGATTTTTCAATCCTGATTATTTTGCACTTTGAAATTTTAAAATTCACTGATTCGTGTTTGTTTTATGAAATAATGAAATTTGTATGGAAAAGAGACATTTTCCCTTTAAGTTTAAATTTTTAAATATCAAAGTTTTAAGTTTTCTTAGGTTAATTTTGTTCCAAAGTGTCAAGTAATTTATATTTTTAGAAAGGGGACAAAAAGAGCTAACAGAAAATATAAATTTTTATATAGTTTGTTATATAGTTTGGGTTTTTTCAGGTAACATATACAGAAAAAAGAGAAAAAACTCATTTTTTTTTGTATTTTTAGAACAAAATTTAATATAAATTGAATATTATGCTGGCTTATTCTGATAAAATTTATATTTTCTGTATGCTCTTTTTGCCTTCTTTCCAACGATATAAATTACTTGACGCTTTGGAACAAAATTAACTTCAGAAAAGTTTAAACTTTGATATTTAATAATTTCAACTTAAAGGGGAAATGACTCTTTTCCATACAAATTTCATTATTACATAAAACAAACACGAATCAGTGAATTTTAAAATTTCAAAGTGCAAAATAATCAGGATTGAAAAATCTTTTTGACGTGTTTCGGGATTTCTCAAAGCAAGCACATCGATTTTATTTTGTTAAGCTGTGTAATCAATTAAATCAATACTTTAAAATGTCTAACTGTTTTGAATCCTAATTCTATATATTTTTATATTTTTATTATTTTTTTAAATATTTTCAAGTACTTTAAACGGATGGTAATTATATGAGTTGTGCTATTTTATTTTAATTCGTGAATTAACTCTGAGATTTGATAATTGATTTTTTTTTTAAATATATTAATTTCTAATGTTACATGTGATGTTTATTTAACTTTTTTAAATTCAAAAGTAAATTGATTGATTTTGTATTATTTTTTTTTTGTTGCAATTGTGCTCAATTGATTTTTTTTTGTTTTATTTTTATAATTATTTGTTCTATTTATAAATTGTTCAAAAAATATGTGTTTACAAAATAATTCGCATAACTTATATGTTTTTTTTTCTTTTTGTACATAATAAGAGTAAAATATCAGTAATTTTTTTATTCATTTTTTTAAATATAATATTATCATGCTTTGTCAATTACAAATTACAAAAAAAAATAAATTTAATTATAAAATAACTTAAACAGTAACTAATGCTGAGATATCTTTTTGTACAACATAAAATTTATGTTTTTTACTAAGTAAACCCCAAATAACTGCTGCATTTTCAATAACTACATTAACAGGTATCGTACAAACAGCACCCAAAACACACGCAAAGAATTTCACTAAACCAAAACGGTAAAGTGAAAATGATTTAATTACGCCAAACACATACATGTAGACGTTGAAACCCCCAATAAAGGCGCAAATAAAATCAATTATATAAGGACATGGGATGGGATAGAGACCCGCAAGAAAAACATTTGATGTTGATAATGGCAGTGTGACCCATGAATAAACACTGATTGTAAGGAGAATTTTGTGTTTCATGGGAATTATGTTTGAGTGGACGACCAACAAGATGCCTTGGAGCCACCGTTTGCGTTGCTGTAGAAAATCCATTAATGTGAATGGTGATTTTTCGTACATTTCACCTTCGATAAAATTAAATGAATATCCTTGAGAAAATGCACGCATTGCAAAGAAACAATCCTCTGCTACCGATCCATCTAATCCGTTGTCAAAGCTCACGGCACGTTCAGCATGCATCTGAAAAAATAAATAAAATTCAAATGAAACATTGAATTGACACAAATTCGATTTTTCATTGGAAATGAAATTTGACGTTAAAATATTTAGTATACCATGAAATTTGATGCTAATTTTACAAAACAAACAATTCGTATCAATTAACACACTTATTTTAAATATTTTGAACCTTCTACGAATGTACATCAGAATCACGTGAACATACGATTCAATTTTTGTTTACTTTTCAATTACAAATGTATGTAAACAATTTTTGTTTATCATTTTTTTTATCTTTGGTATTCCAATTGTTCAGTAAGAACCCATAAAATTAATTTATTGGGGTAAACAAACACTGATTTCATGAAAATATTTAAAAAATGTCTGTTATTTACAAATATATCATTACCTGAGTAACAACATAACTTCCTTTCCAACTGAAAAATGGCTTATGAAACATTTTAAATTGCAATCTCAATTTGCCCATATCATCTGAAACACGAAAACTGTCTGCTAGTGTTGTAAGCCAATTAATTACATTTTCATTGGCATATGTGATCAATCCCTGTCCAAATGGATGCTTTCCATCAAGTACAAAATTTATAATTCCTCGTACACTATTTTCCGTGAGTAGTGTTTCCTCGTCCAAATGCACAATCCAATCATTGTTATTAAGTACGTTAACCGAGTCTTCTAAGCAATATTGAAGGGCACGTGATTTAAATAATGCACCACTTTTTGTTTGGTAGTCTTTTGGTACGACAACTTCTCGTATTCGACGATGATTTGCTAAATTTAATGCTTTATCGGTAACTACTTCGATTAGGAAATTCTCTAGTCCAGTATCTAGACACGTATTCATGTTACGAAGGACATTTGCTTTAACCAAATCGGCGTAATCACCTCGTGTTACAACTCGAATGCAAATAAATGGAGCAAGTAATGGACTGCCTGTTAAAATAACGGTTAAATTTTATCAAAAATATTTACAAATTGAATTTAAAAAATACATTTACCTTTTAATGTGACCTTCTCAGGGAAAGCATTGTAAAAAACTAATCCACAAAAATTGAATAATACTTGGGGCAACGTCAATAATGTCAGAAATCTCAATAAATATAATACAATTGTTGTAAATGTGCCATATTCAGCCCATGGATCAAGTACAACAAATGAATTTTCATTAATTTTTATTCCACCGGCAAATATTTCGAAAAATAGTACGACAGAAAACAGCAGAAAACAATGCAGCAAGTGTTTTGATGTCGAGCTCATGGTTGGTCGCAAATTTTCCCTCCAAAATTGTCTGATACCTTTAATTGCTCCTATTATCGGACCATGACTTGATGATGAATCTACAATTAAAGAACAAAAAAACACAATTTAAGTTATTTTGCAACAAAATGTCATATCATTTCATCTCATTAACTGTATTAGTAAAATTTAATGTCAACAAAAAAGTTAAAAATCCATAAATTTACTATTCTAATGACACAAAAACCGGTTATCTGTATCATTCATTCAATGTCTCATTTAAAATTAGGTAATGCGTGTGCAAAATTCTTATTTAAATGGTCATTTAGCATCTAATTTAAAGCACATGCACAAAAAATGTTTCAATTCAATATAAAATTAAATACAATCCGATTCATTGAATAATTTTTCCAGGAAAATGTCTTACTGTCTACAATTTTTACTTAGAATCCTCATATTGAAATAAAATGATTTCATTTCATCTCGTCTAGACAAAACACAGACTCGAAATCATTCAATTTTATTATTTTATTTTTTGTTTCTGAAAGAAAGTGAAATTCCCCAATCACTTTATTTTTGTTATTAACTGCTAAAAATAGATATGTTCTAAATATATCTCACATAATAAAGCCATTATTCGTATTATCATAATAAATTATATCAATCATCGTATTAACGCTACAATATAAATATAGTTTAGTTTAGACATGAAGAGGCAAACAAAGTGTCACTTTTTATTAAATTAAGTTGACGATGTGTAATGTTTGTGGTAACACAAGCAGCGATTTAAATTATAATTGAATTAAATCTAATTTGGATTTTATAACATATTGGATTACAAGTATTTTAATGTTTTGTTTGTTACATTAAAATGATGGATTTTAGAGTGTGATGGGAAATTGTCTGATGGGTTAAATGAATGTTCGATGAGATTTAATTTTCTGAGGAAATCCAATTTTTCGCCAAAATTTAACTTTTTAAATGAGGCTTTGTCCTAGAGAAGTGAAATTAACCCATTAAGCGCCTCTCTTAGAAATATTGAGTTTAGAGCAAAACTTTCTTCTAGGATTTGTTCTTTGTATAAAAGTGAATACTTTTCGTTTCGATGAAAATTTTGAGTTTCATACAAAAATTTTACAGGAGCGCCGGTTGAAAGTGTCGTATAATATCACAGGAATACGTACAGAAATCTTGTACGAGGAGAAAAAATTGCATTACTCTTCAACTTATTTTTGCTAACAATTTTCTTATAATTTTTCTTAAAAACTTCTAGGAGAAAACCGGCTCTAAAGTTGCTGGTCGAAGCGGCGGTTAATGGGTTAACAAAGGCGCTCAATCAGGGCTGTGTGTTACTGTTAACGTTGACCCACCAATCCTATTATACGTATATTTGTGCAGAAATACAGAAATGTTCGTTTTACTTCAAGGCTCAATTTTCTCAGATATGATGATAAATCCATGGTGGATCCAATTTCAGATCTAAGCGCAAATCATCTCCTAGACGTCGCTCAATAAATCCTGATCTTAATTTTTTTATAAATATTGCTCCATTGTCATTACATTTGTACTGTGATTGTGACAAAATCAAATTAAAGCTTGCGTGACTGAGCTTAAATTATTCATAAGATAGTTAAGTAGTCATTTACAAACATACACACAGTCATAGTTAAAAACAATGTAAGCTTTGGACACAGATGTTTCATTTTTTTTAAATGGATTTTAGAACAAAAAGCTACTGTATCACGCTCAGTTTTAATGGTAAAATGTAAATGCTTTGTCATGTCTTTCAACTGAAGCGTATTTTGATGATAAATAATTATATCCTGACAAATTCTATAACAAGTGAAAGAAAAACGATATTCTTTTTTTTCCTTTTATCCGTTTTTTTTTGTTGTTGTCGTTGGTGGTGGTGTATTAACAACACACACCATAATCACCTGCTAAATAATTCACATAATACATTAAATACACATTGTAATACAAGCATTTTACATGTCAGTTATTTCATTTCATTCATAATGCTTGCGAAGGAAATTGTAATGGAAGGTCTTTAGGGGGTGATGGAAAATCGATCAATGTCGATATGCGTGATACTGAAGTACAATTTTTGTTATATTAAGAAAGGGTTTTCTTTCAGTTATTGTTATAGTTGATAACAGGCGCGGAGGAAGAAAAAAATTAGTAAGGGGACGCACAATCAATTCTTTATTTTTTATGAATATTTTTTGAGAAATTGACCAAAATTTTAAAAGTACAAAAAATATCCAGCAAACATATAAATCGACTCAAGATCTCTTTATGCTTTAATTTAAAATACAAAAACATTGTTTTTGGCATTACATCAGATCTAATAAATTCTGAAAAAAATCTGGCCCAATAGATTCCTAACATTGTTGCCATACCTCGTTTATATGGTTTTCTAACAAAAAAAAAACATTTTGAGTGAAAACTGATCAAAATCTATCATTTGAATTTTTTTGATTTTAAAAGCATTTATGAAAGAAAATAAACATGATTACTTGCAAATGGCTTACTTGAATGATCTTCATAATGGCAGTACTTTGTACAAAACATTCTCCAAACTATGATCAATAATGTTAAATTGAAACAGAACGAAAACTTTGTTCAACATTTAATAAAACACGAAATGTTTATGTTTCGAGAGCAACCTCTAGACTGATCGACTTGTGTTTTTCCACTCAGTATTTATAGCGATGCTACAAAATTTAAACAGTCTTATTTTTTTTCAAAACAAGTTAAAATCACTTTAACCTCATTATATAAGTTGAAAAACCCAAATTTAATTAGAAATTGCATACATTGATATTCACCAAACTGTCCACCTTTTAATTTTCACTCGAAAATTACTTATATTTCTCTCTATTAAATCACTTCTGTATAATTTTATGATTTATTTTTTAAAAGCTTCAGAGGGCTGTGCCTGGTTGATATTATGATAAAATTTCAATCAATGTGTTTTTTTCCTACAGAAAACTGCTTTCCATAAGAGTTGACCAAAATTTTTTGAATTTTAAGCCATGAATAAAATAATTTGGATTTATCTGACTTAAATTTAAAAAAATCAAACACACAATTTCGAAATTTTCAATTTCGCATTTTTATAGATCAATAATCTAAACACAAATGTTTCGTATTGAGTGCGAGGAATTAAATTGATGCACAATTGAAAGTAACACATTTTACTAATTCCTCTTTTATTACATGTATTTGATTATTTAAAAAACACAAAAAACCCACTTTCGACCGTTTTGAAAAGACATTGTATTTACATTGTAACTCGTACCAACAACACAACTAAGAGATACCCAACTTCCAACACAAACTTCTGTAATATACGAAGACTGTGATGAGGTCTATATAGGGCAAAGAACACGTGCAATTAAGGAACGTTTTAAGGAACACGTTAGTGCCACCAACAATTGGCATGCTTACAAAACCAGCGTAAGTGAGCCCATGATAGAAAACAATAAAAACAGTAAAAAGTACGTGAGAGACAAATACAAGCCTGATGCTTGGGAGAGTCTCTACATGATGAGGCAAAGTAACATCATGAACCGCGAGCCACCAAGGATTTCGTTCTATCTCTTTAGATACACATGAGATAAGGCGATGACAGTGATAATTCAATCACTTTATAACGATGATGTAAAAAGCCGAAACATGTCAAAATATTTTTTTTTTGTTATTTAAATTATAAAACACATGTAACAAAAAAGGAATTAATAAGATGTTTTTCCTTAAATTGTGTAATAATCTGTAAGCGTGGACAAACAAATACAACATTATGAATTCAGCGAATGAAACTAAATTTAAGTAGAAAGTGAAATGCCATGAAAATATCTTTAAATATTGTTTGCAAAACATTCATTTTATACATTTATATCATCAGATACAGTAAGTACTTGTATCACTTTTGCCTTAAATTGAAAAAAATAACACACATTTTTATGCCTGAGAGAAGATTTTGTTTGCCAAAAAGTTTAATTTTGTTTTATACACGGCAAATGCAAAAGTTGCCGTATTTGTTGCCGTAGACGGCAACTTCTTGCCGTAGCACGGCAACTCTACGGCAATTGTACGGCAACAAATACGGCAACATTTTTTACAAGTTTTATATTGTATTCGCGCTACTAATTCCTTTCAGACCGCGTAGCGTCCGAACGGTTCATCTAAGAGCCAATGTATGTTCTAGACTTATGTTCGTATTCAGCGTGGGAGTGTTTATGGATCAAAAAAAATTAGGGTGACCATACAAAAAAATAGGGTGACCATGAAAAACTCGATTTTCCAAAAATTTTCCGAGAAAATGGAAAATTTTTTTCATGCCAAAATTTTTGCCTTATCATTCTGAGCAACTTTGCCGAAGACACCCTATACCTAAATCAAACAGGAAAAATTTTTTTCATACAACACAAAAAAAAAATTTTCATTCACATCACATTCACTTCTTATTACAAGTTTTATATTGTATTCGCGCTACTAATTCCTTTCAGACCGCGTAGCGTCCGAACGGTTCATCTAAGAGCCAATGTATGTTCTAGACTTATGTTCGTATTCAGCGTGGGAGTGTTTATGGATCAAAAAAAATTAGGGTGACCATACAAAAAAATAGGGTGACCATGAAAAACTCGATTTTCCAAAAATTTTCCGAGAAAATGGAAAATTTTTTTCATGCCAAAATTTTTGCCTTATCATTCTGAGCAACTTTGCCGAAGACACCCTATACCTAAATCAAACAGGAAAAATTTTTTTCATACAACACAAAAAAAAAATTTTCATTCACATCACATTCACTTCTTATTACAAGTTTTATATTGTATTCGCGCTACTAATTCCTTTCAGACCGCGTAGCGTCCGAACGGTTCATCTAAGAGCCAATGTATGTTCTAGACTTATGTTCGTATTCAGCGTGGGAGTGTTTATGGATCAAAAAAAATTAGGGTGACCATACAAAAAAATAGGGTGACCATGAAAAACTCGATTTTCCAAAAATTTTCCGAGAAAATGGAAAATTTTTTTCATGCCAAAATTTTTGCCTTATCATTCTGAGCAACTTTGCCGAAGACACCCTATACCTAAATCAAACAGGAAAAATTTTTTTCATACAACACAAAAAAAAAATTTTCATTCACATCACATTCACTTCTTATTACAAGTTTTATATTGTATTCGCGCTACTAATTCCTTTCAGACCGCGTAGCGTCCGAACGGTTCATCTAAGAGCCAATGTATGTTCTAGACTTATGTTCGTATTCAGCGTGGGAGTGTTTATGGATCAAAAAAAATTAGGGTGACCATACAAAAAAATAGGGTGACCATGAAAAACTCGATTTTCCAAA
>LN483608.1:206001-292765 GCA_900002565.1 Culicoides sonorensis
ATGCATTTATTAGCTGTATGTTAGAAAAACCAAATAATAATAATACACGGGAAATGCAAAAGTTGCCGTATTGTTGCCGTATTTGTTGCCGTAGACGGCAACTTCTTGCCGTAGCACGGCAACTCTACGGCAATTATACGGCAACATTTTTAAATTTTTTTTTTCATTTATTCAGTAACAAAAACATAATTTTATCAAAAAAATTCAAAAACTCAAAATTTTCAAAAAACTCAAAATTTTCAAAAAACTCAAAAATTTCAAAAAACTCAAAAATTTCAAAACAGTCAAAAAATTTTCAAAAAACTCAAAAATTTCAAAAAACTCAAAATTTTCAAAAAACTCAAAAATTTCAAAAAACTCAAAATTTTCAAAAAACTCAAAATTTTCAAAAATTTCAAAAAACTTAAAAATTTCAAAAAACTTAAAATTTTCAAAAAACTCAAAATTTTCAAAAAAACTCAAAAATTTCAAAAAAGTCAAAAAATTTTCAAAAAACTCAAAAATTTAAAAAAAACCCAAAAATTTCAAGAAAACTCAAAATTTCAAAAAACCTTAAAAATTTCAAAAAACTCACAAAATTTAAAAAAAAACTCATAAATGTCAAAAAAGTCAAAAAATTTTCAAAAAAGTCAAAAATTTCAAAAAAGTCAAAAAATTTTCAAAAAACTCAAATATTTGAAAAATTTCAAAAAACTCAAAATTTTCAAAAAACTCAAAAATTTCAAAAATGAGTTTTTTATTTGAATTTTGAATTTGAATTTTTTGAAATTTTTAATGATATTTGAAATTTCTGACTTTTTTGAAATTTTTGAGTTTTTTTGAAATTTTTGAGGTTTTTGACTTTTTAGAAATTTTTGCAATTTTTGAGTTTCTTGAATTTTTTGAAATTTTTGAAAATTTTTGAGTTTTTTGAAATTTTTGACTATTTTGAAAATTTTGAGTTTTTTGAATTTTTTGAGTTTTTTGAAATTTTTGAAAATTTTGAGTTATTTTGAGTTTTTTGAAATTTTTAAAATTTTGAGTTTTAGAATTTTTTTTGATAAAATTATGCTTTTGTTACTAAATAAATGAAAAAAAAAATTTAAAAATGTTGCCGTATAATTGCCGTAGAGTTGCCGTGCTACGGCAAGAAGTTGCCGTCTACGGCAACAAATACGGCAACAATACGGCAACTTTTGCATTTCCCGTGTATGTACTTTTATCATTTATATACTAATTTTTATTACATTTGAGCCTTATTTCAACATGATATCATGTTAATAGTATTATCAGTGACACACCCGTGTGAATTTTCATTTGGCTTATTTTCATTATTGCATAACAAGGAATGGTACGGAATGTAGAGTGAAAAATGATAAAATGTCATGAAAATTTTGTTGACATTACACACTGTTGCAAAGAAGGATTGGAAAAATTTTTCAAAAAAACATTTAAATAAAATAACAAGTAAAATGTAGCATTGCAGTCACCAATGTATGTATGGGAATTACACAAGGGCATATCAATCAATGCAGGCATATCATTTTCACACTTTTGAGTGAGACAATTCTTGCATGCTGGAATTAACGGAAAATTTGTCGGTTCTAAGACTTTCCTGAAAAATTTTCTTAGGGGAAAAGTCCTTCGAGACCTTCGAGCAGAAAATGTGATTTACACGGAGATAAAAATTGAAACACAGCACAAAAAGGCAGGGTAAAAGTCGTTGATAGCACCTGGAACGTGTCAGGGAGGGTTCAGGGCGTCCAAAACCCCCTCTAGTGGCGTTGATAACTTCAGCAAAGTACTATAAAGTTCTAAATTCCATTGAGAATTGTTAAATTTTTCAATAAAATCAACCAAATTTGTATTCTTAAAATTTTTTTGCTCATTTAAACAAACTTTTAACAAAGTTCCATGAAATTGATCTCATTAAGCTGATTACAGATCACATTTCGATAAAATACGTGAGATAACAAAATTTTATCCAAACATTTTCCCTTTTTTCAGTTATTTCACTTTTTTGTATATGAAATTCACACAAGCAGCTTAAAATAATAAAAAAAAAAATGTTATAAAATCAACCGAAAAATAAACTTTATCGATTTTAATATTTTGTTTCAAGGTACATTTTGTTACAATTTTCTGTACAAAACATCGTAAATACACACAAAAAGTTACGTGAAACAAATTTAAAGTAAAATGTACTAAAAAAAAGTGTATTGTCTTTACGCTAGTTAGTGAGACACATACAAAACAAACGAACGTACGTGAATGTAAACAATAGCAGACCCGCGTAGAACATATTCTACATTTTCGTTCAAATATACCGTTAAAAAAATACAATTTTCTGTTTAATAAAATTTTAAAAGCATATTTACTAATTTTTTTTTACTTTTTGATAAAAACAAAATAGTAAAAATACTTTTGATATTATTATTGATAAAACTAATGAATATATTTTATATATTTAAGTAAAAGTTGTATTTTTTTTATCGCGCGTGTTTGTTTTATTTACATTTTCAAGTTGTCAAGTCGAACGTCAAATTCTCAAAAACTAAAAAAAATACAATAAACATTGACGTTCAAATACTGATTCTAATCATCATTGACCTTTTTTTTCCTGTATTGTACGTTCAAATCGACGTTCATGTCATATACAAGAAAAAAATGTTTATCATTCAATATCGTAGAGAAAATAAACAAGTGGCGAATGTTGATTTCATAAACTTTACAGGAGAGCCTTTTTTTAGTTTAAAAAAAAAGCTCTCCAGTATTTTAAAATATATTATGATTAAATAGTAAAAAATAACAAAAGAAAGGTTAATTAATCAAAAAGTTTGATATTTTTGCTGTTTTAAATGAGAAAAATCAATTTATATTTTTGCGTTCATAAACAAAGGGCGAATAACAAGCCAAAAAAAAATTAACCGTAATTTTTTATATGATGTGTATACTAAAAAAATTTAAATTTGGAATTTTAATTAAGTTTTTTTATTTTAAATAAAAGAAAACAAACCATTTAAGATTAAAACTAAAAGAAAATGTTTCATCGATAAGGATTTTAAAAGAAAAATCATTTTTTTCAAATTGATTTCAATGTGATTTATTAATTTTCGTTTTTTTCATTTTCATTTTGATTTTATTTTTTTCTTTTATTTAAAGGAACAACATTTTGACGGATTCGAACCATTAATTTCTTCAAATATTCAGCTTAATTTTAACTTCTTACATTGATGATGACTATTTTGTTCATCTTTTAAATTTAAATAAAAGTCTTGTGATTCCAAGGAAATCAAATTTGATGTGCATAAACTCTTTAAATCTCTCTTCTTTAAGACTGGTATGCCTTTCGGAACCTCACGGAGCTGCTTAGGCTCATGTAAATCGACTTTTTGAGCATCAAAAACATTAATAGTTTTATAAGGACTATCATAATCATACCGATATTCGAGTGATCCAGGTGTTTCATATTTAAGTGATATTTCTCTTATATTTCGAAACTTCACTGGTTCTTTATCAGCATTTTTTGCAAAACTATTCGGTTTCACTAAACTCTTGAAATCATATAAGTCTGATAATTTCACTTCATTGACAATATAGGGATGTTTTTTGCGGGCTGACTTCATTGCCTGATATACCTGTGAAGGTGTGTGCAGAGTTTGATTTCTCAATCTACGTTCGATTGTCGAGTGAACAGAATCACCCTCATTTTGCGTGTGTCCTTTTACTAAAAATGTGTGTGTTATGTCTATTTTGTACTTTGCTGATGCGTACACGTAATAATAAAATACGAATTGATTATGATTTTGCCTTCCACAATTATCTGATAAAAATCTGAATTCTTTAATTCCCTTCTCAATTTGTTCCTCTATATAAAGGTCAAGAAAACTACAAACTTCGTTTGGACCAACTCCTGTTAAACTTTCATCGTACACATAATTATAAGCATCTTTCGATTTCAAATCAAAAATAGTGAAATTATGTACGACAAGTTTTCGTTTATAGTAAAATGACGAAGCTTCAGCTTTTGGTAACTGAAGTCCTTTTTGATAATCGTAAACATAAGAGCTTACAATATTTGAAGACTGAGCAGTCAATTTGTGTAGTGTTTTTATCTCACGTGCACGATTCTTTAGTTGTAAATGTTCATCATGTTTGTTTTTCATTTGAATTTTCATTGCACTTGATGCATTTTTATATGACACACAATTATCACATGCATCCTTATTAATGTTATTGAATTTTAAATCAAATTCATTTTTGAAAATATTTCTATATTTTGAAATAGAGACCACTAATGATGCATCGATGCCACGTTCTTGCATATTTTCCCGATAGAGCTCGTACATTTTGGGTACCGTAAGTTCTGAGTCTAAATAACGATTAGAATTTTGTGCACGACAATAATGAGACTCACACAAGGGAAAGCTTTTTATGTGTTCCTTAACATACAAACGTTGTTCCAAATCTAAGTCACTTCGTCTTCTTTCATGATGACCACGCATTTCTATGAAGTTTTCACCACTTTCAAACTTTCTATAGGCCGTACGTATAGATTTGTCAGAAATATTTAAAGTATTTAAAAATGTTCTTCTGCAGACCAAAATCATTGTTTCTGAACCATTCTCGATAATCCCACTACCAATAAAATACTTTCTTGTTAACTCACGACGAGATTCGAATCGACCATGAAATCTAGTTTGAAAAGTTCTTGTGTATTTGAGCAAGAATTTATGTTTGTCTGGCATCGATGTTAGCTTATAGTATGCTTCAAAGAATTTTTGCCGAATCTGAGGACTCAATCGGGAACCACAGTGCAAGCGACAATCATTACACAATTCACCAACAAATTTCGCTGGTTTGATTTTTCCATTACGATCTGCATAACTTTGTCCGGTTGCAAGTGCATTTTGTCTTATATTTTGTTGCCACAGCGAATAACTTGTTTTTGGCTTTTTTTGTTTGTTTTGTACAATATTTGTTATATTTGTGAGTCGTTTTTGGTCCACGCAAGCTGGTTCTAACAAACAACCGGAAAATTCATCTAAAAATAAGGTTTCTGATGATTTAGAACTATAATCTATCGTAACAAAATTGCCGGATGCTTCATCCAATACACATAAATTTTCAAGGTCATCCATCAACCACAGGACTAAAAATCAAATTTAAGTTAATTTTTCATAAAAAACAATTATAAACTTACAAAATCTCTTAGAAAATCACAAAGAAGATCATCAAACTAGTTAATAATTAATTTAAAACAATTAAAAACATTTTTTTGTTGAGGAATCCGCTTTTTGTTTACATAAATTTCATTTTTGTTTGTAAGTGACGTTAGGAAGATGGAAATATTATTTGTGATTTCGTAATTATAAAATACAAAAACTAAATATCAATAATAGAATGGTTTTAACAATCAAAATCATTAAAAGGATTATAGTTCAAATAATTAAATATCATAAAAATCAGAAAATTAAAAAATTTTATTAATTTTTTTGATTATTAGTGTGTAATAAAAAAAAATATATTTATCAAATAACAAATGACATTTACCTCCGTTTGACGTTGATTCTAAATTTATTTTATGTGACTGTTGTAATGTTACGTTAAAAAATTTCAGAGGTCATATAATGAATTTTTTTTTTTTAAAATCCAAAATAAGCGGAATTAAGACCCAAAATTTGGCACACATATGTGCTTTCTTATGTAGATTCAGAAAATCAAAAAATCTACAAAGGGCGTATAAATCACATTCGCCACTTGTTTAGAAATTTGATATATTATATCAAATTTCTAAACAAGGCATATCACATATCAATTTGATAAAAAAAAATTAAAAAGCAAATATATAAATAAATAAATGTAAGACCTGAACATATAATTAGACATTAAGGCGCCTATCGGCATCTGATTGCGGCACTACCTTTAATATTTGTATGGGCAATATTTTTTTCTTTCCCCAGAAAATGAGGAAAAAATTGTTTTTGATATTGATTTTGCATTAAAATAATTTATGAATTCATTTCAGAACAATAAAAAACAAATGCATGAAACATTAAAAATGAATTAAATGATATCCGTTGCGATTAAAATAAAATTTAAAAAGTATCGTATGTGATTTCTAAAATCAGAATATCATTAATGGCATTTAATCGATTGGAAAAAGTAAAACTGTGAATAATTAAAGTACTGTGTGGTTTGTGATTGTTTTTTCATGGTAAAATATTAATGATATCACGTCACGATATTCTGATACTGTTTCAAGTTCATGACTTTGAGGACGTTTTTTACATTTATCTGAAATTATTAATTTATTTATAGAATTATTTTAAGACTATGGTCTGGTCTTTATATGAATGACTTTTGACCCATTTAACACCCCTTCTAGAAAAATTGACATTTCTGCCGCTACAGGCAAGAACGACGCACCTACAATCTTCAAATTGATCAATAGAAACTATAATTTTTCAAGCAGTTAGTTTAGGTGTTTAATTTGGACGCTCTAGATGGCACTGCGAGACTTTTTCATAATTTTGGTGGATTTCAGGTTTTTTCTGGGAAATTTTTGTAAGGTAGCCTCATAATCAACATATCAAAACTAGGTTAGATTTCACAAGCACACTACCGCTATCCTCGATGAGTCGGATTTTGCTCGTAATGCCCCTGAAATTTACTTGATATGCGTCTTTTATGATTGCAAATATGAATATGCGTCGTTTTAACCCATTAACCGCCTTTTCTAGAAATATTGAGTTTAGAGAAAAATTTTCTTCTAGGATTTGTTCTTTGCGTAACAGTGATCACTTTTCGTTTCGATGAAAATTTTGAGTTTCATACAAAAATTTTACAGGAGAGCCGGTTAAAAGTTTCGTATATTCTCACAGAAATACGTACAGAATTCTTGTACGAAGAGGAAAAAATTACATGACTTTCTACCTTATTGTTGCTAATAATTTTCTTATAATAATCAAAAAAATCAAAATAACTGGCCCTACATCTTTGAAACATGTCTAATTATTTATATTGAAAATTTGAAGAAAATATTTTGAGAACTTCTAGGAGAAATCCAGCTCCAAAGTTACTGGTCAAAAAACCGACCAGCGGCGGTTAATGGGTTAACATGCAATTTTTCGTAGACTTCAATAATAGAGCCATCATAACTCAAACTTCGTAGAACAAAAAAAAAAATGTTTGAAGGAAAATGCTTTGATATGATCTTAAATGACTTTTTGAAAGGCAAATGAAGGTGCATCGTTCTTGCCTACTAGGGCAGAATTGTTGGTTCAAAATTAAATTCAATCAATTTAGGAAAATTTACGTCCTTTAATAAAACGAAGACTAGGATCTAATGTCCAGATCAGATCTAGAAAAATCCATATTGAATGCTCTGCGAGATTTGGACTGAACATGATCTAACAGTCATATGCGATATAACTCAATCCAAAAAAATTGCAAAATCTCATAAAATTTTATGCAGATTTAACGTCGTTAAGCTTCATGCCAATTTTTTAAATTTCAAGCAGCAGCAAAACCTCTCAATCCATAGAGTAAAGTTATCTGTAAATGTTGCCATGTACGTTTAAATATGAGAAAATATTTAAATTTTATTATCATCACACATCACTATCATTATACTAACAATTAAATTGTGCTTTTAAAATATACAGACAATAACAAATATCATAACTATTGTTATCAACATTAATTAGTGTTTAAATTTGTATTACGATTTGTGATAATGAGGTAAAAAAAACAAAAAAAAATTCTCAAGGTTGATTCTGAAAGGTATTTTTCATCATTGAAATGAGGCTAAACAAATATAATCAGTGAAATATAAATTTTTTTTTAAACTCATGACAGGAATTGAAATGAATCACTAGTGAAAAATGACCTGAATGCGTAACGTCTCATTACTGAAAAAATCTTTGTTATCAAGTAAAAAGTAAAAGATTCATTGAATTTGGTTACACAATGAAACCATATTTATAGTTTCATTGGAAAAAGAATGAAGTTCCTTTGTACCGCTCTTTTGAAATTTCATACAAATTCTTATCAAATTAACTTGTTTGGATGAGATCATGCCCAGAATCATCCGATTTTTTATTCTCAGTGTATTTTGTATGTTTTTTTTACATTTAAATGTAATCTGATAACACAGTTAAAATGAAATTCTTTCCATTAATTTTGAAAATATGCCGGTTTCATCACTCATCATAATAATAAATTAACTCGTCTAATCAGATATTCAATGAAATTTTACTTAAATTCAAATTTAATGAGAATTTGAGGTCTTGAAAAGGTCGATTAATTAAAGAAGAAGAATCAATTTAACTAATTTATGTAATAAATAGATTAAAGTTGACTTGAATTCAATGAATTTCAACGACCAAAATCGGGCGTATAACTGTCAAGGGTTAAAGACCTTTAAAAATAAAATGTATCGATTTTCGATCGGAACACGAACAACATTCATTACAATTGCAACAATAAAAAAAATGAATAATAAAACATTCCAATTTCACTTATTTATTTGCATTTTAATTGACCGACAATTGAAATTCATTTACACGTTTGTATTGAATGATGATTTATTTTACACACAATTAACTGTAAAACAAGAAATATGCAAGCGAAATGAATTACAATTACAATAATAAAAATAATAATAATAATGATGATATGAGTCGCTTTTTATTTTATACATTTTTTGTATGTATTTGCGATTCTATGTTTTTTTTTTTTTATTTTAAATTTAATTTCAAACTATAAATAAATAATACAGACGATTCACGATTTCAAGGACAAAGTTTTTTTTTCTATGTCGTATCATTGTAAATTCACATTCATTAAATTGAGTTTGAAATATATAAATATAAAGATTTAGTTGCAGAATTCGCACATAAAAGTTTTTTTTTGTGTTTATTTTGTATTTGAGAACAATATGTGATGAGTGAAGAGGCAACTTTTTCACACATCGATTACAATGTTAAGTGTTTGTTGTATTTATTTTAATTCAAGACATGTTGAATGGAAAATTTTTTAAGATAATTATTTTTATTTAAGTCGTCTTATGTTCTACAGTTATTTTGTCGAAAAATTTAAACATATTTTGGATTTGCTTACAATAAAAAAAAAATTAAAATTTTGGTAGACCAGTAAAAAGACTAAAATTTTAGGAAATGCAAAACATTTTATTAAGTAAAGCAAAAATTTAACGGATTTTATTTTTAAATTTTGGGTTTAGAGACCCAATTTAACGGTCTTTTTTTAAATTAAAGCCCTGAGACCTATTTTAAAGGTTTTTTATAAAATTTTAGTTCCTGAGATCCAATTTAACGGTCTTTAATTAGGCCCTGAGACTCCATTTAACGGTTTTTATTTTAAAATTTTGGGTTCAGAGGCTCAATATAACGGTCTTTATTTTTAAATTTTAGGTCCTGAAACCCAATTTAACGTTTTTTTTAATTTTAGGCCCTGAGTTCCAATTTAACGGTTTTTATATTTAAAATTAAGTTTGCGAGGCCCATTTTCTGAGGCTGTCGTCAATTTTAAGCCCCTCTGTTCAAAGAAAATGCTTAGAAAATTAAATTTAACTGCTTTCGACCTTTTTAAGGCTCTACAGTCCAGTTTTTGAGCTCAATCCCAATTTCAATGAGTGAAAGCACACATTCATCGTTATCTTTTTCCTGCAAAAAAACTAGATCTTGGTCTGTGAAGCGTCAACGTGAATTAATCGTCCTAGGCTATGAACAGAGCAATGACAGACAAACCGCAATAGTGCATTTTTCTTAAAATTATAACATTAAAGCAACACCCTACGTAACCTTATGCATGTTAACAACAAATTTTATCATCTATGTTAGTTATCAACATTTAGTGGTTAGTAACACAAAACAATTATCCAATTAATTTAACGCAATATCTTACAAACAACACGTTTTAACCATTAAAGTTCAGTTTTGTTAATCTTTTAATTGAATATTATTATTTTTTTTTCATCTACATACGTTTATGAAAGTCCACCATCGTTGATTGTGTTTGAATTCTTTTTTTGTATTTGATAATTTCAAGCGATACAGCACTCAGAAGGATTCATCTGAAGTTTTCATAATCATTAATATTTTCGTCCCATTTTCTTAACTTGAATTTCAAATGACCTGTTTGAATACAACAAAAACAAATTCAAATCAATATTGAAGCTCTTATAAGTGAACTTTGTATTGTATTTATTTTAATTACATTTAACGATAAATATTCAAATTAAAAGTCTCATTTTATAATTATTCCTTGTATTTGTATATAAAAATAAATTAATTACTGACGACAAATATTAAATGTAAAAAAAAGATAAAAAAAAATAGCCAACAAATGCCACAGATGAATAATTATAAAATTTTATACAATTAGATATTATACTAGTTTATTTTAATTTTGTTTTAGTTAGTTGAATGTTGTATAGATTCACATAATAAATACATACAAATAATTTTATGTTTGCAAAAATAATAATCAAAGTTTTACCAACAAACATAATGAGTGTGTGTGTGTGTATTTGTCAATGAACCTGCTATTTTTAGCATATTAAATTAGATTTTTTTTTTTATTTTACTTAAATTTATATTATTTAAATCAACATTTGATTCACACCTGTTTGATAAAATACGAGAACAAAAAATTGCTAAGATAGTATAATGAAAGAAGATTCACATAAATTTTATATGTTGTGTCACATAAAAAAGAAATCGATTTGTTTGTTATTATGTTGCATGTAGACACGTACACACACACACACACACGTATACACACATAATTATATGTAGGATTGGGTGGGGTAAACAGCTTTCGGACTCTCCTGACAATATTTAACTTGTGGATATCCTTTGAAAGGAATTTTCAGTTCATTATATAATAATTCTCCAAGGTGTGTTTAACTTTAACCAAAAATGTTATTCATTAACTTTACACACACACTAAAGTTACTAAAATAATTGCCGGTTATTCGACCATAAAACTTTTTTTTTCTCCTTTCCATTTCTTCAATATTACATTTTAACATGACTCAATTTTTCATTTTATTATAAGATTATACGATTTTTTTCACATTTTTCCTTTGTGCTTATAATTCAATTATCACTCACATGACCACATGTTGAGCCAATCAATTTTCTTTTGAATTTTCTTTACCTTTTTTTAATTGAATTTCGATGTGAATCGGTGTGAAGAAAATTTTTTCACCATAAAACGAATCTCAAGCTTGGTTTTAATTAAACGAACTTTTAATATTATTATTAATTTAAATGAATTTTAGTACTTTTACGGTTGAATTGATATCGATGAGATGCTGAATTTGATACACGTCAAGTTTTAAGCGAAGAAAAAGTGAGGAAAATTATGTTTTTCTGTGATACATTTAATATCAAACTTTTAAATGAAATTTTCCTACCGATTTATTCGCTTGTCTAGTGTTGACTGAACTTTCCTGTCAATTTTAGTTGACGGTTATAATCGCAAGTTATCGCTTTGAGTCAAATTTGACTCGTAATCGAAATCGAAACTTATCGTCAAATCATAAACGGAATTTTGAATTAAATTTGAATGACCGTTGTGCTTAACATTTAACGTAAATTAACGACTAAAATATTCATAAAAAAGGGAAATTTGTTTAATTTTAATTGATACCGTTATTTAGCGAATTTTAAACATTGAATTTTATAGGAAAATCAAAATTTAACGGTATAATTATCGTTTTGAAATGTGATCCCAGTGAGAAAGGCATTGCAATTTCATTAGGGATTGTTTACATAAAATTTTGTAAACAAATCGGTTTTATCACAATAAAAAAAAATGGAAAATAAAGATAAATTACATGTAAAATCAATCTCCAATCTTGAATCACTTGAAAAGGAAGTGAGTATGTGTGTTTTTAATCCAATTAACCGTTACAAAATTAATGTTTATTTGCAGGAATTGATTGAGCACGTAATTCGTCTCGAGAAACACATTGCACAGTTAAAAAATCTTAACAAAAAACTCCAACAAGGTGAAGTTGATAAAAAAGTTAAACCTGGAAGGCCTTTTGATTTTTCCAAGACAACTAAACGTCACATTCTCCTTCGATTCTATTACCTTGGATGGGATTATCAGGGTTATGCGGCACAAGAAGATAGCATGGAAACTATTGAGCATCATCTTATCAATGCATTAATCCGTGTTTGTCTGATCAAAGATCGCGAGTCTGCAAATTATCAGCGTTGTGGTCGAACTGATAAAGGTGTGAGTGCATTTCATCAAGTGATCAGCATCGATGTAAGAAGTAAATTGAGTGACGATCAAATTAAAAACATGGAAAATCTGGATCAGGAAATCAATTATTGTGCCTTATTGAATCGTGTACTACCAAAGGATATTCGTTGTATATCATGGATGCCATTAAAAAATAAATTTTATAGTTCACGATTTGACTGTAAAGAACGTACTTACCGTTATTTCTTCCCACGCGGCAATTTAGACATAAATCTCATGCAAGAATCTGGCCAAGCATTTGTCGGCTCACACGATTTCCGGAATTTTTGTAAAATGGATATTCAAAATGGAGTTACAATGTTTGTACGAAAAATTCTTCAAGTCAAAATTGTTCCAATGGAATGTGAAGCGTCACCGTATCAAATGCATTACATTGAAATAGTTGGACAAGCATTTCTATACCATCAAATACGAAATATCATGGCTGTTCTATTCCTGATTGGACAAAAACTGGAAAAACCTGAAGTGATTATCGATTTATTGGATGTCCAAAAAAATCCATGTAAACCAAATTATCATTTAGCTCATTATGTACCACTAAATTTATATCACGTGGAATACAAAGAAATTAGTGGTGAAACTGGAAATGGGATCCAAGTATCTCAGGCAATGGATATTGATCGAATATCAGATCTGACGACATGGATTTACGATGAAAGTAACTTACAAGAGGTCATTGAGACGTTACAAGGTCATTGGTGTATTGAAACAGTCAAGTGAGAATCTTAATTTAACTCATCCTAGATAAAAATTCATAATATTTTTTTTTTAAATTAGATCTTCAATGATGAAATCAATGTTAAACGATTTAGAAGAACTTTATAAAACGAAATTCCCAAATTCACGTGTTGTTGAAGATCAAATTTTCGTATTGAGAGATGAGAAGAAATCAAAGTCATACAAACCTTTAATGCAACGTCAAAAGGCGTCTAGTTTAGAAGAGCGCTTAACTTCAATGGAAAGCAAAAAACGAAAGTTATCAGAAATGTAAAACAAATAAAAATAAAAATGCAATTTTTTTTTAGATAAGATATTTTTTTATTTATTAAATTTAAAATGTTTAAAAGTAATTCTAATTCTAATAATAGTCAAAAATAAGATAAAATAATATTAAAAAGGAAGGTGGTTTAAGTTTGTTCCTCATTACAGTCCAAACCCTAATTGTAATTCTAAAATTTATTTAATCGTGTTTAAATTTTATCATTTTTTTTAAATTAAATCAAATATTGATTTTTTTTACTAAATTTAATGCTTATTGCTGGAAGATTTCATGGTGAAAATGTTCCATGAATTCAAAGTAAAATCATATTTTTATATGTAATTTTTGTTTTTATTACAAATCAAAATTAAAATCTAAATACATATAAATTGAATATTTTGCATCATGTTTAGTACTTATTGTGCTAAATATGTAATTTTTTTAGTTTAATTTCAGTTTAAAATATTGGACATATTTTTTTTTATCTTGGTTAATTTTTTTTTGTCTTGTCATAAATTTTTACAATTAACAATTTAATTTAATTTATCTCACAATCATTTAAATGGAGAGATTGACAAATAGTTTTATATATTTTTTTTGTTTGTTTGTATATAAGTCAAGAAACATTTAAAAGCTAATACTATTTCATTATACATAGTTTGTGTGTGTTTTTTTTTTAATATTTGATTGTAACTTTAAAAATTAAAGTTTCCACGACGATTTCCGCCTCCAAAATTGTTTCTATTACCTCCGGCCATAAAACCACCACGGTTTTGGTTGTTGCCAAAGGAATTTCCAGTATTTACATCAGAGGTAAAATCATTAAAATCAATATTTCGTCTTTCGAAAAGACCTTGAATATTGTTACTTGGATTATTTGCACCAAATCGGTTATTACCATTTAAATTGTTACCGAATTGGTTTTGATTGCGATTATTTGAGAAATTGTTTTGTTGTGGGGTACGATTGTTATTGCCAAATCCACCCCCATTTCTGTTACCGACATTACTTAATTGGCCAGAGTTATTATCAAAACGATTACGTTTCATTGGAGGTGGAATAAAGTCATTTGTAAAATCGTTATCATCATTGAAGTTTGTGTTAAAATTTTGTTGTGGATTTGAAAATGACGGTTGATTAAAACCGCGATTATTTGCATTACCGTTATTTGAATTATTAAAGTTATTACGTTTTTGGCCCTGGTTTTGGCCTCTAAATTGTGAATTTCCAAAATTATTTTGATTGGCAGAGTTATTCCAGGACGAGTTATTGTCCTGTTGCTGCTGCATTTGTCGGTTATTAGGATTATTACCAAAACCGGAATTGTTGTTATTTCCGCGATTGTTATTATTACGAGCATTATTATTGCCCATGTTACCTTGTTGCTGTTGTTGTTGATTATTTCCAACTCTATTATTACGGTTGTTATTATTTTGAGGTGCATTATTACGTTGTCTAAGATTCTGTTTATTTTGTTGTTGTTGCTGAGCTGGTACATTGTTAAGTTGTTGCTTATTTTGTGGTTGGGCTTTTTGAGGACTAGCATTGACATTGCCAGCACGTGGACCATTGCCACGATTATTGGCATTGTTGCCCATGCCTCGATTATTGCCACCACCACGTTGTGGACGTGAGTTATTATCTAACTTTTGTGTTTTACGTTTCAAATTAAGCAATTCTTGTTCCAACATATGAATACGAGCATTTGGATCTGGGCCCATTGGTCTACCCATTGGTGGACCGGGCATAAAAACAGGTGGTAACATTGGACCTCTCATCATTGGTCCAGGTCCCATGGGAGGACCTCTCATTTGCAAGTTTTTGCAGTGATTTAATAAAAATTTCATTTTTTCTTTGCAGCGACTTGAGAAGTTTTTGTCAGATATACGCTCAGAAAACGGTGCTGCTAAATCTCCAAAATCATTTTTCTTAAATAATTCGCGTAATGCTATTACAGTTTGTGTACCCTTTGGTACGAAAAAGTCCAGAATAAGAGCATCTTGTTCCTCAGCTATTTTTTTTGTGTAATTTTTTTTTGTTCAAATTTTCGTAATGAAAATTTTTTTGTTTTTTTTTTGTGAAAATCAAAAATGATTTTATATAAAAAAGAGAAAAAAGAAAAAAAAAACATTTTAGTTAGAAAAAAGATGATCAGACTAGCGTAAAACTTATACGCATCGTTTCCTACTAATATTTTCCTAAAGTGACTGTTATCTCGATATCACGAGACTTCATTATCGTCACTCAGTTTTTGTCTTAGTAGGTACGTAAATGTAACTCTTAAATTAGGTAAAAAAATTTAATTGAAAAAATGGAAATAAAAGTGACGTACAGCGACATCCAACTTGATTAAATAAAGAAATCATCAAAATAGGTTCAACATAAAAAATTTTAGTGTTTTGAACTCAAAACACTCAAAAGAAATCAAAAATAAAAGTTGGATTTACTTTTCGACACTTTTACAAGAAAATTAATGTGAATTAATGGAAAATAAATAGTTTGATTAGAATTTAATCAGAGAAATATCTAACTACGATCTTAAATCTAATTCAGGAGCAACGGGATTGTTGTATCTTTTTTTTTTCTTTTGTTTAATTGACCGTCCAATAGTCAAATTATTCGTTTTAATGCACTTCTTTTTTATTTTATTTATTTTTTTTTAAATTAAATGTCTCAACTAAGCAATTTTAATCAGCTTTCAAAGAAACCGAATCACAAAAAAATGCTTAGGAATGAACATTGTCTGTTATAAGTCAAACATTGATGATTTGTATGATTTTTTTTCAGAAAAATAAGGATTCAACAAATAAAAGTTCCTTTAATCATGCCCTTTTTTACTGCAGCAATCAAAATCATAAATTTGAGTCCAATTTTGTTTCATAACTGCTATTTCTATACTAAATTTCAAATTTTTGATAGTTAAATGATAAAATTTTGGACTCATTTCAAATTATGCTGTTAAAATCATGATTCAAAAAAAAATAATTATAAAATTAAGACACGTCATTAGGAACCAATTTCGTTTCATCCCAAAATTTTAATATTTTTTATACAATCATCTTCATTTTTTTTCGTTTGACTTTTTGCTCAATGAATTTTCTAGGTCATTGCAAATCAAGGTCAATTGATATCCGTTTATGGTCAAGGTCAAGTATCCCATTTACCTGAAAATGGAGAAGATTATTGTGTAATAACACTTACCTGGCTTCTTTTCTTCCACTGGTTTTGCCTCTTCACCATTTTTCGTTTCATTTTCTTTTGCTTCTTCTGTTTCAGTTTTTTCCCCATCAGTTTTTTCCTCGGTCTTTTCTGGCTCCTCACGTTTGCGGACCGGAATATCTTGCAAAAATAGTGGCAATTTCTCATCAACGTATTTTTCCATTTTGTATGTCAAATTCTTGGGTTTTTCAAGAACTCGACGGTAAGTACCACGGAATGTTACTTGGACACTAAATTATAATAAAATTTGAATATTGGATGATGATGAAAAAAATTGTTTTGATTTCTTACCCATGGACGGTGTTTGCATGTGCCTTTTGGAACCAATCTTTGCTGCTGATGTCATTTTTATTTAAAAGTTCATCAATGAAGGTTGAAACTTCATTATCAGGATATTTGACGTCAAATCCAAGTACTGGTATAACGAGATCAAATGGCGTGTATTTACCGGATTTGATATCGTCTTCTGTAAGTGCTTTAACATATTCTTTATATGATTTTTGTCCTTCTTTGACACTCTCACGCAACACTGAGCTGTTTGGTGAACATTCATACAAAATGAAATGTTCAGCTGCTTCATCAACGAAAACCAAGTCACCCACAGCAAGAGTAACACCGCCACGTTTCTCCACCAACTTGTTGACAGTTTGATTCCAGATGACATTCAAAAATGCATCTGTATATTCCATGACTTGTTTGGGATCGGCCTTGGCAAATGCTTGAGTGGCAAATTTACCTTCCAATTTACCATGACGATTATCAACCATGGCAGTGACAATTTTAGCTGTCAAATCATTTGATTCCTTGAGTTTGAGGAACTTGAATGCTGGAACAACAATTCGTGGATCATTGGCAACAAAAATGAATTCTTTGAGTTCTTCATAAATGTCACGATCAAGTGGTCGTGGACGAATAATAGCTTTACCAGCTGTTGAAAAGTCATTTTTGACAATGTGCTTTCCAATGTCATAACGTGGTGTGCGTAACAAATCATTTGGACTAATTCCGAAATAGTTCAAGTAACCCTTTTCGGAGAATAAATCCATTGCTTTCTTGACTTCATCTTCAGTCATTTTCAATTTACGTACAACTGCCTTGGTGCGATATCCTTGATATTTGTCTGCCTCGAGAACTTGATCGGTAAATTCGAAATCAGAAACAATACTCATGGTACGTTCAAATGCTTGTTGAATCAAAGCTGGTTCAACTTTTTCCAATTGAAGTACTTGCAACGTATATCCAGCTGAATTTTCCATTCGGCATTTCTGGAACTTGGCAATTGGAACACCAACATGCTTAGCAGCACGTTCCAAAATGTTTGCATATCGTAAGTTACGATGCAAAACAAATCTGACATATGGTTTGTCCCATAACCAAACATCATTACGTTTGTCCTTCTTTGAGTCAAACTTCTTAACCGTTACTTTTGTACCTGCTAATGAGACAAGTGCATCAATTCCACATCGTACTTGCAAAACATTACGGACAAGAAGACGATTTTCTTCAGTTACACTCTCCTCAAGATCAAACTCGAATGCTTCCTTTCCATATTTCTCGGATTTTAAATATTCAGCAACTTCAGTTACCTTTTCTGCTGATACATAATTTTGTTTTACAATGTCTAAAGTGTTGACCTCTGCAATTTGAAGTGGATGAACTGGAACTTCTAATTTTGTTATCGCAGCTTCCTTTCCATCTAATCCAACTTCAATGACACGTAAATCTGGTCGTCTGAAACACAAAGAATAAAGATAAGAATTGAGGGGTTAATGACCTTCTAAAATGTGTAGCAGTAAAAGTTCACACAAATAATCTAAATTTCATGAAGCACGAAAAAAAATAAAATAAAGTAAATAAATAAATATACGATCAATATAAAATGTATGGCTTTGACCTAATTTATGAGTCATGTTTCAAATAGCATTACAATTACTTACTTGTTTGTAATTTCACCGACCAGTTTTCCTTCAGTTTTTTCAACGAAATTTACAAGCCCAAATTGATCATAAGTACTGTAAAAAAAAGAGAAACATTTCTTAGAATTCATCTTAACAAGGTTTTAAACATAAATTTTTTAAAAAAATGCCGAAACAGGTAACAAAATAAAACTGGTATCTATAGACATATGAAATACGGTTTTTTTCCATAAAACATTTTTATGATGCTTGATTTACATTTTTGGAAATACTTTAACAAATCATTAAACAAACATACATAAAATGTAAATTTATTTCAATTTTAATGGAAAAAACCCAAAATTTAACACTCATTTACTTTTACATTGAAATGCATTTCAATATGGCGTCTAAATTGTAAGAGAAATCATTACAAGTATACTTACTGTGGCTTGTTTGCTTGATGAATTCGCAAAATTTGAGTTAGTTTTGCGGTAAAATCAAGACCATGTCTGGCAATGATATCGGTGATAAATTTCACGGCAACCTGTTATGAAAAATTCAGGATTTTAAAATCTTTACCTTATCTGCGTCACACAGGAAAAACCCACGCCAAATTATATTTCACTATATTTACCTCATTCCTTGATTTTAACATCTTCTTTTTCAGGTTGGAACCTTTCTTGAACATACGTCCTCCTTTTCTGACTGGCATTTTAGCTCTCATGTTGTTTTTTCAATTTAATTTATAAAATATTTTTCGGAACAATTTATTTTCTCGTCTTTTCTTTGTGAAAGTTTGATGGCGACTGACTCGTACACAAGTCGGCTTGAAACAAGTCGATGTGTCAAATTAACAATGAAATGTCAGATAAACGTCAAAAACAATAACAAAAACAAGCATGGTTTTGTGATGATTTTTTGTTCAAAAACTGTTAGAAAATTAATTTAAAAAAATTTAAATCAAATAATCAAGATGAAATTCGCTTACAAGGTAAATTTATTGAAATTCAACTTTAATATGACATTAATAACATATTTTATATCGTAGTTTAATAATTTATTGGGCACAGTTTACCGGAAAGGTAATCTCCTGTTCACTCCAGATGGAAATTGTGTGATAAGTCCTGTTGGAAATCGAATCACAATATTTGATTTGAAAAAGTAAGTCTTTGGCAGATAATTTTAAAGAAATATGATGAATAAACTTTAAATTTTTAGTAACAAATCACAGACACTATCATTTGAGAGTATGTACAATTATACAGCAATGGATTTATCTCCCAACGGATGTCTTTTAGTGGCAGTAAATGAAAAAGGTCAAGCTCACATGATCAGTATGATCTCTCAAACGGTTATTCACAAATATAAATTCAGTACAGCTGTGAGTTGTATTAAATTCAGTCCAAATGGAAAATATTTTGCAGCATGCAAAGAAAATTTCGGTATGTAGTGACGTCGTTCAATGACCACTTTTAAATTCCATGATTTATTTTTTTGTTTTTTATTTTTAGTTATGATTTTCAAGACACCTGGATCAGCAACCGGAGAATATAGTAGCTTTTTAGTACACAAAGTTTATAGGACAGCATTTAATCAAACATCTTATCTTGACTGGTCAGATGATTCCAAATTGTTGGCTGTTGGAGGAAAGGATAGTTGTGTCAGAATATTTAGTGTTGAATTTGTCAATAATTTTCGTCCTTATGCAATTGGACAACAGTCATCTGAAATAGTTGAATGCTTTTTCGAGAAAAATAGTCTTGATGTGAATACAGTTGGGAAAAATGGCCAACTTTGTTTATGGAAATGTAACGTTGACATAAGTGAATTGTCATTGAAATCAGAAAATGACGACTTTGAGAGTGGTCGATTTGTTAAAAGGATTAAACAAGAGGAAAGTTCTGAGTCTGAAGATGAGTTGGGGGAAAATCCAGTGGAAAAGGAAATGGATGCAGATGAAGCTTATGTGGAAGATGAAACCTTTGAAGATGACGATGAAAAGGAGCAACGTGATTCTCAAGGCAAATTAATTTTAGTGAAAAAAGAAAATGAATCAAAACCAAGACATCCATTTTACTACACAAAAATAAGTAGACATTATCTTGCTGATGAGCCGAAAAAAGAAAATTTCAAAGCAAAACTCACATCTGCTGCATATCACAAAGAAACAAAACTTCTCATTGTCTCATTCAGCACAGGTGCTTTTTACTTGTATGAATTACCAGATGTAACAATGATCCATTCTCTAAGCATATCCGAGTATAAAATTGATACATGTTGTTTTAACAATACTGGAGATTGGGTTGCATTGGGTGTCAGTGGACTTGGACAACTTCTTGTTTGGGAGTGGCAAAGTGAACAATATGTCATGAAACAACAAGGACATTCAAGTGAAATGACATCGGTTGCTTATTCGCCAGATGGTCAATTTCTTGCAACAGGTGGCTCAGATGCAAAAATAAAATTATGGAATATGTTAAATGGATTTTGTTTCGTTACATTTAGTGAACACACTAGTGCAGTTACCGGCATCCAATTTAGTCATAGTAAGAAATTCCTTGTAAGTTCTTCACTTGATGGTACAGTTCGGGCTTTTGACATAATACGATATAGAAATTTCAAAACATTCACTTCACCACGAATGGTTCAATTTGGTTGTGTTGCCTTAGATCATTCAGGTGAACTTGTTGCTGCAGGTGGACAAGATGTGTTTGAAATATTCTTGTGGTCTGTGAAATTTGGACATTTATTGGAAATTTTAAGTGGTCATGAAGGTCCTGTAGTATCACTTGCCTTCTCACCTGTTGCTACCTCAACAGCCATGGTCTCAGCATCTTGGGATCAAACAATCAAAATTTGGGATTGTCTCGAAACAACACAAATTCATGAAACAATTGATCTGCTATCAGATGCTCTGTGTGTTACAATTAAGCCAAATGGAGAAGAAGTTGCTGTAGCGACATTGAATGGAAATATTTCTGTATTTAATATTAAAACAGCACAACAAGTGTCGACAATTGAAGGTCGAAAGGACATGGGCAGTGGAGTGTCTGATACTGATTTGACAACGGCCAAGAAAAATTTGGAAGGAAAGTAAGTATTGAAATGCATTTAAATTCTTTTAAAAAAAAAACTAATTCAATTCATGCATTGTAGAGCTTTCCAATCAATCACATACTCAGCAGATGGTGAATGCATATTAGCTGGTGGTAAATCAAAAAATGTTTGTATTTATCATGTATATGAAGCAATGTTGTTAAAGAAATTTGAAATTACACAAAATCATAGTTTGGATGGCATGTGGGACTTTATACATCGACGAAATATGACAGAATTCGGTAATATGGCTTTAATTGAAGAACGTGAAAAACTTGAAGGTGGAAATGTTTCAATTAAATTACCTGGTGTAACAAAAGGAGATATGGCAGCTAGGAAGTTCAAACCAGAAATTTCAGTATTTTCAGTTAAATTTTCACCATCAGGACAATCATGGTCTGCTGCTACCACAGAAGGCCTCCTCATTTTCTCACTTGATAAGGGAGTTGTCTTTGATCCATATTACTTGTCATTAGAAGTAACACCAAAATCAATTCGTGAATGTCTTCGTAACGAGGAATTTTCAACATCTCTCATCATGGCATTGAAATTAAATGAACAAAAATTAATACAAGAAATTGTTGAAAAAATTCCTTACAAGCAAAGTAAGTATGAAATGACCTTGTCAAGTGTGTTGTATTTAATAAAATTGAAAATGAGAAAAAGAAACGGGGAAAACCAAACCATTTCCGATCAAATTTGCATAAAAATATTCAATTTTAAATAACGTTGACACTGAAATATGCATTTGTATTGCAATGAAACCTCAGGAGCACTATAAATTATTTTTTTATTTATTTCAAGGTCAACATTAAGTATGACACCCATAATTTAGTGTTAAACGAATCACACAAAAAAAGTTAAGTCTTGATAAAAGTATGTTTCATCGTGACTTTTCCTTGAATTTAAACAGATTTTCAATGACCCAGATTTGTTTTTTATACCTTGAACCCTTAAATTTTATATGTAAAATTAAATCGATCAAATTTAATTTCAGTACCACTTGTCGTCCCATCACTACCTGATGATTTTGCTCATCGTCTTCTAACATTCATCGTTAAAATGCTACTCACAAGTCCACATCTTGAATTTTACTTACTTTGGGCAAATACCATTCTGACATGTCATGGACAAAAAGAGGGCGTTATGGCACCACAAACCCTTGTTGCATTGCATCAAGCATACAATCATCGATATGAAACAATCAATAAAATGTAAGTTCATTAATTTTGTTCTAAAGTTAAAAATTTTAAGTAAAAATTTAATTTAGATGCGACTTCAATAAATACACAATTCGAGTCCTGAAAAGGATATCAGCACTTAAAATGAAGAACGATGCTTTCAAAGAGCCATTAACTGAGAGAGAGGACGAGGATGGTGATAACTTAATGCTGATACGGTCCAATGATCAAACTGAAGATATGGAAACTGAAAATTCTGATGATGATTCATCAGAAGAGTAAGAAAAAAAAAAGTTTTCCGAATAAAAAATACCTTTTAAAATAGATAAATAGTAGCTCTTTTATTAATTAATTTATAATCATATATTCTCTGCTTAAATATAATTTTTAATATAAATTGTGTTTGAATTCGATTAAAAAATTTCATAAGAAGATTTCGTGTTAAGCTGATAAAGTTTTTATGGAACTTAAGATTCAAATTTTTTATATGACTATGAAATCCGAAGAAACTCATTTCATTGTATCGATACCAACATTCGTTGTTAAAATGATCTTGTACTTTTAATATTTTTTTTACAATTATTTTATCTAGCTAAAAATATTTACAATATTTTCTTAAAAATTTCATATAAGCCATTTTGGAATAGGCAAATCAAAAAAAAATATATAAAATTTGTCTTGGAACAAAATATTACAAGGTGTTATGACTCTTATGATTAATATTTTTTTAAGATAAGCTTTAAGAGGCTCATAATTTTATTTTGTGCAATTACGCGGCTAGTTACTGATTCAAATTTGTCGCAAATCAAAGGAAATCAGTCAATTTTGGAATTTGTTAACCTTAAAGTGAGCCAAATTTAAATTCTTACAATTTTTTTTTTAAATTCTATGATAATGTAAAGCTTTTCTTACCTTCAGTTTTCTTACAAACTAGTTAAAATTTATAGACTCTAAATATTTATAATTATAACATGATAATAGAACTATGACGATTTAAATAACAAAATTGGCCAATATAGAATAAGAAAGACAAGAAATAATCCTGGAAAAATAATTCGTGACATTTTATCAATTTCACGCCACATTATTCTTTCGACTCCGGTATCAGCGTCTGTCCAAGCAACAGATAATATTGATTGACGTCGAGTTGGCTTTGGGTGTCCACCATTACCTTGAATACCGGCTTGTTGTTGCTAGGAATGAAAACAAATATATTAAATTTCGAATTTGAGTGAAATCAGTGAACAAGTTTACAGTAAAAAAACTACATGAATTGATATTTAAAGGAGGTAAAATGATGATTCTAGTCAAAAAAAAGTAAGAAATTCAAAAAAAAAAATTAAATAAAAATAGACTACAA
Source organism: Culicoides sonorensis (assembly GCA_900002565.1). Taxonomy (NCBI): domain Eukaryota; kingdom Metazoa; phylum Arthropoda; class Insecta; order Diptera; family Ceratopogonidae; genus Culicoides; species Culicoides sonorensis. The sequence continues at coordinate 230,017 of LN483608.1, forward strand.
TTGTAATAAAATTTTTTTTGGCTAACTACCTGTCCAGGCGCATTTGTTGATGTGGGTGTGCCTTTTCTAGGTCTGATTGTGACATTACTTCCACCTTCCCAATTAGCTACAGTAGGACACTGTCCCTTTTCCATTGCACTTATCCGCTGTACAATGCATTTATTTTACAATAGCATTTTTTATGAGTGTAATAAATTTTTGAATTGTAATAAATGAAATTTGATGAAAAATTTTATCAAAATGAGTTAAAAAATTAATTTCAAATAAAAACTACATGGTGCAATCTATGTGTGATCAAATTTGAAGTCATTCGCGCATTAAGCTGCTTTGAAAATTCAGTTCAAAATGAATCATGTTCAAGAACATTTCAAAAGTTCTCGTGAAATTGTATCTTGAAACGTTTAATGTCTTTGTTACACCAGATGGTTTTATTTTTATTTTGTGGTTGTGTATTTACAATTTAAATATGAAATGAATCGCATAAGCGGATACTAACCATAGGAATAGGTACTTTAGGCATTCTATTCACCTGGAATTGATATTGAACATCAAGGACTTTTACAACAACAAATTCACCTAATGCTGCAAACACAAATACCATACATCCAGCCATCCATAGATCGAGGGCCTTTGATAATGATAAATTTAAAATGAAATTTTTACAACTTTTTAATGAAATTACCTTGACATAAGCAACTGGTGGAATGTCAGCTCTTAATCCAGTAAACATCGTGACAAGTGTTAACATACATGTGACTAGCAAGGTAACTCTCCCTGGAATTGCATCGAGTCCCAACCAAAAGCTAAACCATGAAAGTGACACGACGAGACCAGATGGAGCAAATGTTTGTATGAGATGATGTCCAATTTGTCTCTCAAAACGAAAGTACACAGCAAGTCGTGAGAAATTTCCTTTAAAAATAAATATTTATGACATGATTTTGAATTTAACTCCTAAATTAAGGATCATTACCATCCTTTTCCGGCATATAGCCGTCACTCTCTTCTAAATCTAATGGTTGACCCAGATTATATTGCAACAACTTGAGCTCTGGATTTAACTTGACACCGGATTGTGCCCATTTTAATCTCACTTTTTGATTGCTATAACTGAAACTTTCTACATAAATGGGACAAATTTGTATATCCATAGGATACAACTGGAATTCCTGTGAAATTGAAAGAATTTCATTGAATTATTTGCAATTTCATTTAATAATATAAGGATCAATTTACCATCTGACAAGCTATGATGGCATGCATTCGTGCTGCGTATCGCACAGTCTTATTTCTAAATATCGTCACTGATGAAAATTTATGAGTAAGAGTTGCAATTTCTGTAATAAAAAAATGAAAAATATTTTGATCATCACTTTAACGTATAATTTATATGATTACTTTCTTTACATGTGATGTATGTATAAAAAAAACTTAAAGAAATGTGTGTGTAATGTTTAACGTGAATTGAGGAAGTGAAGGAAAATTTAAGTACAAGGTACATGCAATATAAGTCTCTCAATTATTCCTTTTTCTTGTATTTTATGGTCATATTCAGTTTGCGTCACATCTCAAATTTAATCGAATATACTACAGAAAGCAAAGAATATTTTTAGCTGCTAAATTTCATATTCATATTAATTTATTCCGTATAATTTACTTGAATTTCATTGTTTAATACATTTTTCGACGTGCATTTTAATTGTTCTTTACATGTCATGTCTGTAATTTTTCGGATTTTCTCTGATTTGAACACTACTTGGATTTGCATGATGGAAACCTTTTCAGAAAAAAAAGTGCAATTTTAAAGCATTACAGAACTACAAATCAGTTCAATTTGTACTCTGTAACACACACATACACAGAGTTTGCCAATTTTTACAGAATACAAATTGAATTAAAGGAAATTTTTTGCTTAATTTAATTGCTGTTATCATTGAATGATACAAAAAAATTGTGATTGCAATAAAAAAATGAAATTGAGTTAAAAATATTCTTTAAACTGTAGTATACCAGATTTTGTTTGACGAGACGATGGTATTCGTTGTTTAATTTCAGATTTTGTAAATGTTCCATATCCTGCATTTCGTCTACTTGTCCTACTCAAATCATAATCCAATTCTTTATGTTGATGATAATATGTGTTGAAGGCTAAAATTTTAATTTTCATTCGTTTGTTTTTGGTGTTTTACAACAACAAAAAAATTGAATTGACCAAAAAAATTTCAAGGAAAAAAAATTATAAAAGAAAATCATTAGAAACTAAACCTTTTTTTTGGTTGATGTCTTGACTTGACTTAAAACTAATTATTTTCCATATTTTTCTACCTCTTTTAAACTAATTTGACATTATTTTTCCTAAATTTTAAGAGAATATTTTTCTGGGTGGAAACGACTGGTTATTGACTATATTTTAAAAAATAATTTTCTTAATGGAAACGCCTGGCATTTTATATTTTTGCTTCACAGAAAACCGTGTTGCTTCCGTTTAATTACAAAAAAAACTTTAACAAAACAATTACTTTCAATGGCCAGATAAACAAATTGAAGATGTATTTTGTAAAGGCAACGTTGCTACATAACCGTTAACAGTAATTTAAAGTAAATAATAAATTTCAAGTAAATGTTTATTTTTCATTTAAATTCAATAGCACGCTATATTTTTTTCTAACTTAAGATTTTAATATAGCAACGTTCGATCGTTCATTCATAATATTGGGTATCTGATCAGCAAAACCCTTATTGTATGAGTAGTAATTTTAATTAGGCTCATAAATATTTAATAAAAGAGATCAAAGTGTTAAGGAAATAGTTAAAATTTACCATTATTAACCCATTAAGCACCTAAGTTACCTTTTTTTATCGTGCTTTGGTTCCGTGTTATGTGTGTTTAATAATAAAGGAACCTTTTTGACATAAAATAAAAATATTTTGATTTAATAAATTTAAAAGTGTGCTGAATGGGTTAATAATTTAATTTAAAACATCATTTAATTTTATAATTTTAATTTGAGTGCAAAAGATAAACAATCATGAAAGCTTTTTGAAGTGCAACCATTTTGCTCCCCGATTTTTACGTGTCAAGATGTGGTTTTGGCTCGCAATAATTTCAATTATTTTCGTGCTTTTCAAAATCGAAAGAAATCGTCTTCGCATCAGTAACCGTTTTAAACACATTCCAGGACCAAAGGAATATCCTTTTATCGGAAATATTTTATCAATTAAAATCAACGATGTAACAGATTTTTCTCAAATTTTAGATTCGGTGTGTGTAGCACCGATTTTTAAAATAACATTTGCTGGAAATCTCATTTTGGGTGTAAGTGATCCAAGTACAGTGCAACGAATTTTATCTGGAAAAGAATTCCTCGAAAAACCTTATTATTTTGAGTTTTTTAAGATGAAATATGGACTTATCAGTGCAAAATGTGAGATAAATTAATGTTAATCAGTGTAAATAATTAAAATTATAATATAAATTTAAATTTTCAAGATACTCTCTGGAAGCCAATAAGAAAGGCAACAAACGTGTCACTTAGTCATGCATGCGTCGTAGGAATGATTCCAGTTTTTAATAAGCATTTAGATCGGTTATGTTCAAATTTGGGAGATAAATTACATCAAGGAACATTCAATGTTGAAGAAGTTTTAGTGAAATTCGGAATTGAGCAGATTTTTGGTGAGTTATTATTATAAAAATATGTTTATAATGGAAACGCCTGGTTAATTTCAATTTTTTAACAGAAACAATGGTTGGTCACCAGTACACATGTTCAGAAAAAATAAAAAATGCATTTCAAGATGTGGGCGTTGCTCTCATTGAAAGAGCTCTTAATCCGATTTATCATCCAAATTTCATTTATAACATGACCAAGCTAAGTCAAAAAGTTAATTACTCCTATGATTTGCTCAAGGAAATGTGTAAGCCAATTGTGGAAAGACGGAAAAAATTACTTGATATTGGTACTCATAAGCGGACTTTCATTGATGAGCTGATAAAAATGGATAAAGATGGTGTTATATGGACGGATGAATTAGTGGAAGAAAATTTTATGTCAATTATTTTGGCTGTAAGTTGTTTTTGCTTGAAATTATTTAAATTTAATTTTAATATTTACTTGCCAGGGCTATGAAACAACAGCTTTAACAATGTCTTATACTATTTTAATGCTGGCCATGCATCCAAATATCGATGAAAAGTTGTACAATGAAATATTGGAGTATTATACAAGAGGGGATGAATTGAATTATGATACTGTAAAGAGAATGCCTTTCTTGGATATGGTCATCAAAGAAGTTTTGAGATTATTTCCAGCGGTTCCTGGTACAATGAGAGAAACAATTTCAGATACTTTTATAGGTAAGCTCACATTCTCTTGATACTTTTAATTTAAATTTAAAATTCTTTTCAATTTTTTTCAAGAAAACATTGGCCTGATACCAAAAGGTACAGTGGTTGGTGTTCCTACATTTAAAATGCATCGTGATCCTGAAATTTGGGGTCCTAACGCTGAAAAATTCGATCCAGATCACTTTTTACCTGATAAAATCAAAGATCGGCATCCATACTCTTACATTCCATTTAGTGCTGGCTCTCGTAATTGCATTGGAATGTTTTATGCCAACGTTAATTTAAGAATTGGCTTGGTTAAGATACTGTCACAATATAAATTTACGACTCAAATGAAATATGATGACTTACATTTCAAAGTTGGAGTTGCATTACGACTAGTTGAAGATCACGCGGTTGAAGTTCATCCAAGATAATGAAGTACTTGATTCAGTTAAGACATTTCACGTGATACAAATGATTGGTTTTTAACATAACATCTTTATTATTATGAACATACACTGGCAATTTGTAGGCCTTTTAATTATTATTTTCATAACAGTGTAATTTACAAGAAGAAAAAAATGTAACAATTGAAAGGTCACTTAACATTAGAAATATATGTAAAGTAATTTCTTTCTCATTGTAACTTGTTAAATACAACTAAATTGAAAAAAATTATTAAAATTTTCATTCAAAATATGCGCTTTTAGAACGTTATTGATTGTTGTTCGCACTTTGACACCGTGAGTGAAAATCTTAAGAATATGTGAGAGAATTTTTTTTTGATTTAGTGAGGGAGAAAACTTGAATGCGCTTTTAAACATAATACATTCTTTTTCTTATGAGCAAAAGATAATAACCATTTGGAATCCAACAAGAAATATTTGTTTAAAACAATGATACAGTAAAAAAATTTTAATTGCATTTCATTGCCTTTAAACGAATTTTCATTCAACTTCACACAGTTTAAAGCCAACTCTTAGATTAAAATGTTGTTAATTTATATTTTATTACTTTTTATTATAATTTTCCTACTTCGGATTGAATTAAGTCGCATCAGGTTTAACAGAAAATTCAAGAATATACCCGGACCACCATCTTATCCAATTATTGGGAACTCACTCTTTTTTAATCCAAAAGATATCGGTGATTATGCGAATTTGATCAATAAAGTGTCATTTGCCACAAAAACAAAGTTGTCAGTTTTCAAACAAAACGTATTGGTCATTCGTGAGCCCTCGGCCGTACAAAAAATTCTTTCTCATCATGCATTTTTTGAAAAACCATGGCAATTCACATTTTTCAATTTACCATATGGATTATTTTCAGCTTTTTGTAAGAATTTCACGTATTAAAATTCAATTTCAATGAATTAATTTCATTTTTAATGGATTTAAGATCCAGTTTGGAAACCCATTCGAAAAGTAACCAATCCAGCAATGAGTCAAAGTGCAGTGAAAAATATGTTGCCAGTTTTTAATAAACACATTGATCGTCTGTGTGTTAAAATTGGTCAACATGTCGGACGTGGGTCATTTGACATTGAAAATTATTTTGTTAAATTTGGAATTGAACAAATTTTTGGTATATATTTTTTGAAATGTCATGTAAATTTATTAATTTAAAATTTTATTTTACAACAGAAACGATGGTAGGACATCAATTTGAATGTTCGGAAAAAATGAAATTTGCATTTCAAGATGCACTTACAGCTATGATTGAACGTCTATTGAATGTATTTCTCTACAATGATACCTTATATAAAATGAGTAACAAACAAAAAAGAATTGATGAGACATTGAAACTTCTTGGTGATCTTTTTGTGCCAGTGATTGAAGAAAGACAAAAAATCTATGAAGATGGGAATAAGAATCTTCTAATCGATGAACTTATTTCGAAACATAAGGAAGACAAAGAAAATTGGCCAATTGAGTTATTAAAGGAAAATTTTATATCAATTTTATTAGCGGTGAGTAAATTTGTTATCATCAATTTATTTTTAAATTTAACTTTTTTTTTATTTTTTAAGGGATTTGAGACAACTGCAATTACAATTGCTCATGCAGTGTTAATGTTGGCCATGCACCCATCGGTTGACAAAAAACTTTTCAATGAAATTTCAACATTTTACACTCCAGATTATGAATTAAATTATGATGACATTAAAAAAATGGATTATTTAGATATGGTTGTGAAAGAAGTGCTTCGTTTATTTCCAGCTGTTCCAGGAATACCGCGAACATCCATGGCTGATGTCGACATTGGTGAGTCTTAAATTAGAAAAATTCTATCTAAATACTAAATTTAAAATATAAATCACACAGAAAATATTGGAAATATACCAAAAGACACGACAATAATTATTCCAACGTATACAATGCATCGTGATCCTGAAATATGGGGACCTGAAGCCGAAACATTTGATCCAGATAATTTTTTACCTTCTAAAATAGCAAATAGACATCCCTATTCGTATCTTCCATTTAGTGCGGGATCTAGAAATTGCATTGGCATGCACTACGCAAACATCAATATCAGATTTGGATTGGCTAAAATTCTGTCACAATATCGATTCACAACAAACATCAAATTTGAAGACCTTAAATTTAAATTAGCTGTCGTTTTGGTACTCAATGGAGAATATTCAGTTGAAATTCATAAACGCTAACTAAATTGATTTCAAGTTATTCTGGGTGAAGGATATTTCAGTATTGTGATTTTTTTATTTTACTTCAAATAACTTAAATAAATTTGTATAATTTTCCCTGAGAAACATCACGCATATCAATATTTTACAATAAAAATCATTAAATTTTTTTTTTATCCATTATAAGAATTCAGTTGAATCAAGATGTTGTTGTGGCTCGCAATAATTTCAATTATTTTCGTACTTTTTATAATCGAAAGAAATCGTCTTGCAATAAGCAGTCGCTTCAAACATATTCCGGGACCAAAGGAATATCCTTTTATCGGAAGTATTTTGTCCATTAAAATAAATGACGTTCGAGATTTTGTCAAAATCCTTGATTTAATTTCAATTGCTCCGATTTCTAAGGTCACAGTTGCTGGAAATTTGGGTCTCTTTGTTAGAGATCCAGCTACGGTTCAGCAAATCCTATCAAACAAAGAGTTTTTAGAAAAACCATTTTATTTTGATTATTTTGAATTGAAATACGGACTTTTCAGTGCAAAATGTAAGTTGAATAAATTTTTACCTGACATTTAATTTACATTTAAATTACATTATAGATCAAATTTGGAAACCGATAAGAAAAGTCTGTAATAATGCAATGAATCAATCAGCTGTCCTACAAATGTCATCAATCTTTAATCGACACATAGATCAATTATGTGATAAAATTCATGGCAAAATCGGAAAAGGCACATTTAATATTGAAGAAAATTTAGTCGTTTTTGGTATTGCTCAGATTTTTGGTATGTGTAATTTCATTAAATTAAAATGAAATAATTTAAATTTTAACACCGCTCATAGAAACGATGGTAGGACATCAATGTCAAATCTCACATGAATTGAGATTAGCATTTCAAGATGGGTCTGAAGCACTCATAAGCCGATTTCTCAATGTATTTTATCATCCAAATATCATTTTTCGGTTCACAAATTTACGCAAAAAAATCGACTACGGTTACGAGATGTTATCAAAAATGTTCCTCCCTGTAATTGAATCCCGAATTCAAATCATGCAAGAAAAAAGTCATTATGAGAAACGTTTACTGTTAATTGATGATCTTTTAGAGAAACACCAGCAAGACACTCATTTGTGGCCAATTGATGTATTGAGAGAAAATTTCATGTCAATCATTTTTGCAGTAATTTTTATTTTCTTTGATTTATTATTTCAAATAATGTGAATATTTAAAAAAAAACTTCTATTTAATTACAGGGATTTGAAACAACAGCAATTACGATAGCTAACGCGATTCTAATGCTTGCCATGCATCCATCTATCGATCAAAAATTACATGCAGAAATCAATGAATTTTACAAAGTAAACGATGAATTAAATCATGATGTAATCAAAAAGATGCATTATTTAGATATGGTTGTAAAAGAAGTGCTTCGATTGTTTCCAGCAGTACCAGGAACCGGTAGAGAAGCTATGAGTGATACATTTATCGGTATTATTAAAAGTTTACTCTAAAGCATTACATTCAATTTATTATCAATTTTTCTCCACAGAAAGCATTGGATTGATACCAAAAGGAACGATAATAGCGATTCCCACATTCAAAATGCATCGTGATCCTGAGATATGGGGACCTAATGCCGAAAAATTTGATCCTGATAATTTTTTACCTTCCAATATAGGAAATAGACATCCCTTTTCATACATTCCATTTAGTGCCGGATCCCGAAATTGCATTGGAATGCACTATGCGAACGATAACATTAGAATGGCTTTGGTTAAAATTTTGTCACAATTTCGGTTTACGACAAAATTAAAATACGAAGATATTAAATTTAAATTTGCAGTTGTTCTGCTACTTGATTGTGAACATTTCGTTGAAGTACATCCAAGATAAGGTACCTGGATTTTTTTTAAATTATTCACAGGTAGAAATAAAGTCAGATTACATTCCAATATTAGTTACAAAAAAAAAACAAATAAAAAAAATCTTATCGCATTCATAGTTTTTAAATTAAGTACACCTAAAAATGGAGAGTTTTGAGAATAAAATTGACTTAGCTCTCACAATTAAAACGATTTCTCTCTTTAAACATATTGAAACCCGTATTTCATTTATTATCAATTTAGTATTCAATGAAATATCAGTCAGACAACAAACATTTTATTAGTAAAGAATGAATTTCACCGGTTCAACCGGTTCTAGTAGTGGAATTGGGGCTGGAACAGCTGAATATTTATCAAAATTAGGAGCATCTCTTGTCTTAGTAGGACGAAATGTGGAAAATCTCAATGTAATTAAAGAGAAATGCATAAAATCTGCAGCACAAGGCACTCCACTACCATTAACATTGCAAGCTGACGTCACAATTGAGAGCGATGCAAAGCGTATTATCGATGAAACTATAAAACATTTTAATAAATTCGATGTATTGGTAAATAATGCCGGTATTATTGGTGTTGGTTCAATTGAACAAACATCAATGGATCAATATGATTCGATCATGAACACAAATATGAGATCAATTTATAATTTAACAATGTTAGCTGTGCCGCATCTCATTAAAACCGAGGGATGTATCGTAAATGTCTCAAGTGTGAATGGAATTCGTGCATTTTCTGGTGTTTTAGCGTATTGTGTATCTAAAGCAGCATTGGATCAATTTACGCGATGTGTTGCATTGGAATTGGCTCCGAAAAAGGTTCGAGTCAATGCAGTTAATCCTGGAGTTATTGTGACAGATATTCATAAGCGAGGTGGCATGGACGAGCAAGCATATCAAGCATTTTTGGAACGTTGCAAACAAACTCATGCATTGGGACGACCTGGAACTGTGTGTGAGGTTGCGAGTGCGATCGCGTTCTTGGCATCTAATGAGACTGCCGGATTTATTACTGGAGCTAGTTTGCCAATCGATGGTGGACGTCATGCCATGTGCCCACGTTAAAATTTTGGACCTTGATATTGAAATGCAAATAATAATATAAAAAAAGCTCATCAAGATTAAAACTAACACACTTAGAGCATAATTACCACATTAAACAACATCTATTGAATTGAAAACATTCAAACTCTACTCATATCGATTGAAATTAAAACATAAAAATAACAAAAAACTTCTTAACTAACACCAAACTTTTCTTAAAATATACATCATGTATCATTAGTTTCAAAAGTTATTTTAAATTCAATGTAAAAATTGTTCTGCAAATCAATAAATTTATTTTAATTCGACCAAAAACAAACGGAACTTCGTCATAATACTGATAAAAATCTATTTAATTGTTTAAATTTTCTCTTACCTGCTATTTTTGAATTTAGAAAATATGGATCCGGCTGCCATAGGTTGTCAAAAAATTCCGGTGGTAATGTTACGTAATCATCACCTTCTTCAAAAATTTCATCATGCAATACCAGTCGATCTTCAACCCATTTCTGGTGCACAAACATATCTACACGAAAATCCATATCTTCAACGTTAATTGAATTAATATCTACAACAAATATACTAAATTCAACAGTTACAGGTGTTCCTTTTGGGGAAGGCGGTCTAACTTCTGCAATAATAACAACAGAAATGAAAAAAGAAACACATAAAAATGATATTCAAATAAACATATTTTTTTTGTATTGTTTTATCAGGTAAATGATAGTTTTTACGCCTTTTGTAACAAGTTTTTACGAATGAAAGAGTAAAAATGCATAGATTTGACTTGATATTGCAAAAAAATATTGTAAAAATATGTAAATTTACAGGAAGTTGATTGTTTTTTGTGTATTTTAAAACAATTTTCTTTTTTCTTGTTACAAAAAACATTAAATTTAAGGATATAATTTAATTTTTTTTGCATAGAAGCTTTTTTTTTATTACATCATGGAAAAATATTCAACTGTGACAGAACTTTGAAAAAAATTTAATAAAAAAATTATATTTTCCCCCATGTAAATATTAATTTTCATGTTCTTCAAAGTACCTTAAACAGACACTTCATTTAAATATTTTTCAAAAAAAAAAACATGAATTCAACCTTAAATGCATAACAAAAGTAATTTATGAACATTTTCCATTTTACAAAGACATTTCAGATTATTTGTACATTTTCACTGACAATTCTAAAAACTGTGCATTGACTCAAATTTATTGTTATTATTATTGTTTTTCCTGCCATATTCCGTTTATTTATGAAATTTAAGTTTTTATTTTATGGCAATCAAAGGTAAATAACAGAAAAAAAATATGCATAAATATTATAAATTTTGAATGAATATACCTATAAAAGGACATTAATAAGCTTGTTGATGAATTTTATGTACAAACAAACGTAGAATCGCGTTAATTTTATTTTTTTACTGCAATGCTGCACATAATTCATTCTATTTTTAGAAAGTGAATAAGGAAAATTTCCATTTTCATTGAAATTGAATTACATTTATTTAAAAAAAAAAATTGTAAATAACCAGGCGTTTCCATTATTGTGTGTTTTTTTCTACATTTAATGTGTCATATGGGGTTTTATAATTATTCACAACAATAACAATCTAATTTAACAACAATTATACATGCCATTTTACTGTTTTTTTAATGTTAAAACAGGTCAATAATTTCTATGTTAACTTTAATATTATTCATGTTTATAGATGTAATTTTTTTTTTGTTTATTTTAAGGTTGAATTTAATCACAAAATGGGTGCATACAAACCTTTAACATAATCATTCGGTAAGACAACACGGGGTTTGATTGTATAATTTTTTCTTGCGGTTCCTTCGCATTGGAGGCTAAAATTACATGTAAAAGAATAAAAAAAAGGAAAAATTAGTGTGAAAATTACAAGTAAAATATTTTTTTGGTTGGTTATGACGCGTACGATGATTGTCAGGTCTGACGTTAGAATGATTTTTGTTTGAAACTGAAAATATGAGAAAATTACTTTAACATAATAATAAATTATAATTTCCCGAAAACTGTACTTTATGCTATAATTTTTGTTTGTATATAAATAGGAAATGGCTTATTACTGAAATATTATTTAACCTCAATACAAACATTGACGTAAGATGGATTTTTTCGAATTTTCATTTAAAATGTCTTAAAACGAGCAAATTAGATCAGTTTCGATCATTTAATTTCAGTTTCGACTAAATTAGCTTAGTTTCGATCACTTCAGGTCAGTTCCGATCAAATAAGTTCATTTTCGATTACTTAAGGTCAGATTCGATCAAAGTAGCTCAGTTTCGATCACTTCAGGTCAGTTTCGATCAAATTAGCTTAGTTTCGATCAAATTAGCTTAGTTTCGATCACTTCAGGTCAGTTTCGATCACTTAAGGTCAATTCTGATCAAATTTAGTCACTTTCGATCAATTAAGGTCAGATTCGATCAAATTAGCTCTGTTTCGATCACTTTAGGTTCAGTTTCGACTAAATTAGCTCAGTTTTGATCACTTCAGGTCATGTTCGACTCAAAAGACACACATTTAAGTAGGACACTAAATGAGCTAATAAAATGTGTGTTATGTTCGTAATTCTCACTGATTTTGCATTGAGTGTGAAAGATTTCTAAACCAAGGTCTTATTTTAAGCGTTCCCAGGCATTTATAGACGGAGGAGCTCAAAATAAAAGTGCCCTCCAATTTCAAGGTATTTCAAGGAAATCGTCAACAATCACAAATTTTGAAAAAAAAAACATATTTAACGGTTAAAATGAAACTTTACATTTATTCGTTATAAAATGATTAAAATTAAGTTATTACCAAATAAATGTAAAACTATTTCGTGACTTTGACTAATTTATTACAAAACTTTTAAAAGTAACTTAAAGCTATTCAAATAAATTTCAGATTATTTAAACTTTTTAAAACTAGATTATGAACTTTTTAAATAATTTTACAAGAAAATTGAAAAAAGTCATCATGAAATGAAAAAAAAGATCGAATAACTGTCTAGGAATCTCTTTTCGAGTTCAATGAAGTTGACAATTAAAATTTCAAAATATTTTTTTTAAAAAAACTTACCAAAGCAGTAGTAATGTAAGACTTCCTACGAAATAATTGCTTCCGGTTGCCACCATTGTTTTTGAATTAAATTTATATGCATTGCCTCATATTCTTTTGTTTTCTTTTTTTGATTTATGATTAAATTTTAATAAAATATTCAATATTAAATTATTATTTGAATGATAATAATTATAATAATAAACAGTCATTATCACAGGTTAATTTTCATAATTTTTTTACATCAATGTATTGTATTTTTAATTTAAATAATCAAATTTTAATATTTTAAGGTTTTTTTAAACACATTGTCTTTGAATTTTTATCACAAATCTCTTTTCATTTTTTTTTTAATTTCATCACATGTTCTTACATTTCATGAATAATTTTTTTAAGTAACTGAAATTTCACTTCAGTTTTTTAAAATATTCAATTTTATTATTTTTAGTATCATGTTACACTTATCTATTCAAAATCACAAGTTAAAGGATGTGTGTTATGATGAATGACGTAAAAATAAAAATTATATGGCTTAGAGTACAGTTATAAGTATAAAATTGTAATCAAATTACAGACAAATAGGATAAAAATAAAATTTCAAAGGATATTTCATTGAAATCAAAATCACTGACGTTTCAAAGGATATTCAAGAGAAAAAAAAACAGTTTTCTTGAATTTTATAAGGAAATAAAAGGAACGTAAAATTTGATTAATTTCCAAGAAAAAATGTACGAAGTGGTCCTTTAAACTAATACCGCGATTAAAATTTAAATTCATACACTTTGCAGCTGTGTGTATGAATTTACACTGTGAATTGAAAATAACACTTAAACCACCTCACAGTGATACAAGAAATCGAGGACGAATACACAATTTTTTCCAATTTGGATTGAAATATCCTTAAAAATTTACCACGTAAAAGCCCAGGTCAGGGATTGAATTTCTGGAGTTAGTAGCCTAGCACTATTAGGCGTTTTTAATTTACAGTGCATGTGATTCATAAAATAAAATATGATATTTTCTAATATTTTCCTTGGAGATTATTCAATGAGATCAAGTTCTTGCACAATTTCATTACTTTTATTGCTTGATGATCTTAAATTACATTTCAATTTATACATTTTAATGATTTGGGCTTTAAAAATCATCAAAAAAATTCATTTATTCTTTTTTTTTCCAGATTAATGCTGATAATGAAGGACATCAAAATTTGATATGATGGTGCTTGAATTGAGAGAAAATTGCTGTATTTCTAATTGGACAAAGGATCTTTTAAGAATGAACTTTAACCCATTAGCTGTGAGATTACGATCAGAAATCGGGCTCCGGAGCCTGATAATGGTCAAAAGCTTAAAATCGAACATTTTTCTAAAATGGAAGATTTTTTTCAAATTTTCATAATAACGGAATTTTTAAAAATGACGGTTAAAATTTCACATTTTTTTTTAAACTTTGACAATGCATGGTACAGTCAAATACGTCACGATCTCATGAACTTCCAAAAATTGTATGTGTTATTAATGGGAGATATTGGTGATATGTTATAACATTACACTGATATATTGATATTATTAGTAAAAGGTCATTAATTATTATTTTATCTGTTTTTTTTTTTCGATTTGAATACTATTATTAGTACGATAGAGGACATTAATCTTTAGTCAATAGTACATTAATGTTGTCCTTTTTTCCATTCGATAATTAAACTCATTTACTACCCTCGTGCTTTGAGGTTTCAGGAACGAAAATGAATTAATTAGCATTAAAATTGAGTTTAATTACGAAATTTATCAAAAAATTATGGAATATAACGGTTTTTCATAAATATTTAACATCAACTATGAATAAATTATAATTTTTTTCATCAAAAATTTTCCTAATGAGTTGATATTCAATCATGAAAATGACAATTAATTGTTTATTTGAGCTTAAATATCATCATCATGATAAATATGAAATCAAAATTTCATATCGATTACTTTGACTCACTCTTTAAATTTTTTGATTTATTTCTTTTTTATTATTATTATTATTTAAACATTGATCACGATTCCACTGATTTGGTTCACAATTTAACAGTTAACCAAAAAAGAAAAAATAAAAATAATAATAGAAGTTCAAAAATAAAATGCATATAAAAAATTCTATTGAACAGACGCCTATCTGTCTGTAATTTTTTTTTTAACATTTCATGTTTTTGATCGTTTTTTTAGTTCTCCTTCAGAAAAAGAAAATTACCTTTGATTACTCGCTTTACTTATTTATTATAATTTTTTCTTTACTTTTTAAATTGTTAAACTACAGCAAAATAATTTTTTTTAACGAAACAAGGAAAAAAAACGGATTAAATTGAACTTGAATTTTCAATGTCTTATAACAGGAAGCCATTATTTTTGATCATTTTAACTGCAATTTTCTATTCAAGGTTAAATCGATGTGAAATTAAGTGATCGTGAGAGTATTTTTTCATTTAAACCTTTGAAATAGAACCTTAAAATAAGGTTCGATTAATATTCAAATGAAAATGATTTTTTTGTGATAATTTTTATGATTCATTGAAAATTTTATCACATATGTTACGTTTTCCTCATAACATAACATTTTTTGATTAAATTAATTTTTTTTTAATTTAAATTTTATATCAGTGTTAACAATTCTTAAAATATGTTTTCTTATAAATTTTTAACGTTCGCGCACTTTAACAAGACATTTTATCACAAATAAATCAGTAACGCATTGTAAGGAAACTGTGTGTTTTTTTTATTGTAATTTTAAATTTTATTTTTATTATTATTTTTCCGAGTGATTTTCAACACAGCCAAGAACAAACTGAATGCATAAAATTGTTTTTCCTAAACATTAAAGTTGATATAACCGAAAGAAAAAGGCTGCTTGCTCATGACCAAATAATAAAATTGCTACTGAATACGCTCATATAAGCGATGACTATGGTGCTTACGTTGCTGCTGTTTGTAAATAACATACGGCATATTTTTGTATTGATATGTTTGTTTGTGTGTATGATAAAAAAAAGGATTTTTTATTTGAACTGAATTAGAGTGATTTTCATTCAGTGTTATGTTATGATAGCGTACTAGCCAGCAATCGACGCAGATTCCCAAGATCACCTCAGCCACTTTATTTTTTGGGCACAGTGGTTCAAGGAAAAAAAATGACTTTGAGGCATGGTACCTGATATTTAATGCATTTTTGTTCCATTGAATCATCAGGTCAAGAACCTTTTCAAAGTTGATCAGTCAATTGTGGCCCAAATATTCATGATTGACCTAAACGAACACACACCAAGTTGAAAATATATGAAAAATCCAATTCCAAAGCAAATCCATCTATACTCATTTTCGAATAGATTTTCCTTTTACTTGCATACAACTTACAAAAAAAATATGAATATACCATTTCATTACTACTTTGACGAATACATAGAATTACAATCACACACCAAGTATAAGGAAAAAACAGTTTTTACTTTAGTTTTAACATAGAAATTCAACGACACATGCCATCACACAAAATGCAAACACGCTCAAGTGGTGCGCTTACTAAATTATAATGATACAGTTGTTATCACTTGTTTTTTTTATTTTTTTTTAACTTGAGTCATGAAATGAAATCATATACCATATAAAACAGGACCTTTACAGATGATAGACATTGAAATACACTTCATTTAACATTTTTGTGTGTGTCTGTGTGTGAATAGTTTTTCCATTTTTTTTTTAACATTTTACAATCATATTACGTCACGACAATACATTAAGTAATGTTTTCATTCAATATACAATGAAAATGAGCATTTTGTGTGTGTATGTATGTGTCTATGTGAATTTCCGTTATCACTTGTAATGAAATGCGAAATGATAAATATTGACACAAAGACGCGACCAATAAATCTTGATTAGCTTCGTTACTTAAAAAAAAAATACAAATTATTCATAAGGCCATTGTCACACTTATATTGATTGGATAAACCAGTGACTTTGCAAATTATTATTGTAATATAATATGAAATTAGTATGAATAATAATAATAATAATTACACATCAAAATAAATATTCATATTATACGGAATATTAAAAAAATGTGTGTGTAGGACCAAATAAAATTAATGTCAGTGAAAAAGAAAAGGAATGTCCGTTGTTGTTTAGTGTTATTATTATTATTTATTTATTTATTTAGTATATATTGCCGTCAAATATAAATAGATTACAAAAGAAATGAAGTTTCCGATTTGTTGATCAATGTATTTTTTGTTGTATGAATGTGCGGGGGAAATGGAAAGTGCATGTTGGTTATATTTTATTTCGTTGAATCCAATTCTTCACATTGAAAGGAAAGTTGAGTTTAAACAACAAAAGAATTTCATTAAAATAATATGAGGAGAAAGTGAAATCAATGCACATGCGCAAAAAATTTACATGTGATTCTTTAACTTGTCTTACTTAAATTCCCAATTTTAATTTAATCCGATTTAAGATTTTCATTTAAAGCTCGCTGTTGGCACATTTCACGATAATCCTTGTATTTTTGAATGTAAGCCTTAACATAAAATTTGCCGAAAAGCACAATAAACGAAATCATGTACAAAATTAACGTGTAATGCATCCAAAGTGGGAAATCACATCCAATGAAAATGCCATTGATACCAAGAGCTAACGCCGTTGTAAATTGAATCTGTAATTAAACAAATGTTACGCACATAAAATTACATTAAAATTATTAAAATAATTTCATACCATTTGAATAATCGTAAGATATTTCTTCCACCACAAATATTTCGTCACCTTTGGTCCTAGCACACTCAAGCCATAATATGTGTACATGAGAACGTGTATTAATGAGTTTGCCATTGCTGGTAAAAATGCTGCGTAATTAAGTGCATTAAAATAATATTAAATATTAAATTAGTGTTAAAACTCATCATCATAATTAATGATCTTGACATAATGAACCTGACACACTTACTTGTTCCAGTTGGCACCCATTTAATTCCAATCCACCAAAAGAAAAACATCGTTGAGTGATGGTAAATGTGCAGGAAACTTAACTGATCATGTTTTTTACGCAGGATAAAGAAGAAGGTGTCTGTAAATTCAAGGAGTTTTGAGAAAAAGTACCACCAAACTGCACGGGTGATCTATTAAATGGAAAAATACATTTTCAATAAAAAATGTTGAGATTGACTCTGAACGATTCATATGAGCGCATTTCCACTAACCACAGAAAATTCGTGCAATTTGCACATTTCTGTGATTTTCTAGGATTTTGGAAATTCTGTAATATTGGAAAAAGTGGAGGTTATTGAAAAATTTCTCCATTTTGCTTGAGTCGTGTTTAATGCATTTCGTCTTATGAAATCCATTTAGACAGTTTGTCTGCCGTCACTCCGATCTTGTGTCACGCATTTTGGCCCATGACTCCGGGATAGTTCATCGTGATATCGCGAGTTGAGGTTTTCTTGACGAATCAAAAGAATTTGATAAAGCTCATTAATTTAGAGATAAAGCACATAGATTGAGCTCCACAGTCTACAGAGCATGAAAACGGTCAAAAGCCCAAATAAAAAATTTTCCTAGATCGACCGATTTTTCCAAAATGACAGACTTTTTAATTTTTCTCAAAATAATGGAATTTTTTTCAAAATGCCGATTTTTAAAAAAAAATTAAAATGGCAGACTTTTTAAAAATTAATAATAGGACGAGAAATGCGCCAAAAAAATTTTGATTAATTTTAAAATTTTTATTTTTTACCTTCAATTCATCTGGATGGTAACTCATCCTACACGGTTCACATATGTAACTATAATTGAGCTTATATGAGGAGATAAAAAGTTGAGCACATATCCAAAAGTTCAATAGTGCCATTGAAATGTTGTACATTATTAATAACGCACTAAGCTTAAACGGTTCTCGACTAAATAAAAATTAAATTAAAAAAAAAAAATATTGACTTGGATTTCAATTTAAAAAAAAAATAAGTATTAAATTTACTCTTTCATCCATTTCGGTCCAAAATACACAATCAGAAGATAAAGGTAGATCAAGGCAAACACTGGTCCAGGTGAATCCACAAATAACCATCCTTGTGTCCGTTTATCTGACAGCGTTAAGGTCCATAAATAATAATCATACGCACTTTGAACAGCATGGACGACATCTTTTGTGGCATTTAACACTCCCGACATCATCAAGGTCTGAAATTAAATTTTATCACGTCAAAATCCAAAACAAAGCAAATGTTAAGATAATAATAATAAAAATCACGCACGATAAAATTGAATCACTACTATTTTGATACACAACTGATCACCTCAAAAGGAGTAACTTGAATGAATTAGTAATTATTGAATATTCTTATGGGCAATAAAATTTGAAATGCACACATAAAAGGATCAATCTCATAGCTTGACTGTTATATTTTTAGTGAGGGCAATCATACGTCGTATATCGATGCATATCAATAATATTTGCACTTTCTGAATGATTTTCTATATTTCATTTTATATTGTTATTAATAGAGTCTCTAATAATAGTAATAATAATAATAATAAAATCCCAATCGTCATTATTATTGTTATTAAAGTTAAAGTTGAACTGCACATCAATGCACCGTAGTGATTAAATTGATTGCAATGCTAATCCATTGTTAAAATCTTATTGCTTTTGTACCTCAGACATAACATCAAAATATTTTTGTGTCATAATTTGAATTGAATTCAAACACTCAACTGAAACATTTTAATTCAATTGATAAGTGATTCAAGTGATAGGACTTGAAATGAAATTTTCAAAATTTGTTCGAATCTGATCAACTTGAGAGAAATCTGCTTGTCATTGAATTTCATTGAAATCTATTTAAGAAAAAATTAATTGTGATTTTAATTTCAAGGTAAAAATTTCTTTAAAATTTCAAAATTGAAAGTTGCTTTCATTTCATGCAAGTGAAAAGACACCTTTTTTGAGTTACAATTCACCTGAACAACAGCGAACACACACACTTGCATATAAATCGATGAACTCCACATTTGCATGTTAGTCACTTTGTTAGAATTTATTTTACATGTTAAGGTCATCATTTGCTAAAAATAAATAAAATTAAAAATTAATTTACATTATTAGTGTTATTATGATTGTGTGGTGCATGCCTGTATGCATGATGTATGTTTGTTAGTGACAAGAAGAGGTTTAAATGCTGCATAAGTTGTGACATGATATAATGGTAGAAAAAAAGTTAAAATTAAATGATATTAACATGAATGTTTAAATTAAAAAAAAAAAAAAAAAAATCATTATTATTACTAATGGTATTCGTTATGATGGATCAAGTTCATAACGAAAATGGGGTTGACTATGCTGTTATGACTAATCAATAAGTGAATTAAGTGAGAAAATTACTTAACATGAACATTTGACAGGAATTTCATTTAAGTGGAGGTTGATACAAGAAGATCTGAATGAGAGGCCTTGTATTGGTTTGTGTTAACGGCCAGACCACGTGACAACTAACTCTCAAATTTGAATAGCTAAGATTTTGTAGGAAAATGTGAGGTCATACAAGAAACGTTTCTAGCTTTAGTTGGTGAGGGAAGCCGGTTAAGTAAAACAAAATTCTTTCAAATTGTGATAAAAATGTCCATACATTGCCAGAGGTACCCAAACTACTCCTGGTGAATACTCCTGGTGGATACGCCTGGTAGATATACATTGAAAAAATAATATTTTACTGTTCGCTATGAACTTTTACAAAGCTACATACAAAGACATATTTTGTTCTAAATGCCAATTACCGTCCATTTAACTCAGAATTATCAATAATGTAAAAAAATTCCAATATTAGTCATTTAAACGACCATTTCAATTCTCATTAGCGTTTTAATGCATTCAATAGCGTTCATCTGCGTTCTCAGCGTAACAGACTAGTTCCATCAGCTATCTCTTTCCGTCCAATCCAAATCATGTAAACAAATCATCAAGTTCTCCCTCTTCCACAAAGGCTCATAACCTGGATTTCGAATCATTTGTTTCCCATATGATTTTTGTTATTATTTCTCTGTATACTCATTATTATAATACATTTTTCTCTATTCACATAACTGTACAATGTTCCCTGTATACGTCCATTCATATAAATAAATAAATTGGTTTGTCTTGCGTTACAGAAAATTTTGCGTCTTTCATTCTTCATTTTGATCACAGTCAACATAGACACTTATTTAATAATAAAAATAAATTATTAAATTTCAAAAGCTAAGAAAAAAACATCAAAAAAACGATTTAACATCAAATAAGTTTAAGCAAATTCAAAGTAAACTTTAAATTGATTGGTGTTTTTTTCAGCTTAATTTCTAGTCAATATCAAAAAGTGTTTTATTTTGAATTTAAATACGATTTCACTTTGGATATAATCGATACATAATTTTTGGATAAATTGATTGTATTATGGTGGTTTTGCATTGAAATTATTGCATTGAATTATTATTAAAATAAAATAAAATTATACAAAGAAAAATAATTTGAATTGAAATTACTGTAATCATTTTGAAAAAGTGTTGTGAAATTTAAATAAAAAATATCAAAAGATAAAGTTAAATTAAAATTTTAGTAAATATTAAAATATATAAAAAAAAAACATAAAAATGCCTTTCTATTCAAAAGATTGGCGTTCACCAGGTGAAGCCTGGGTCAAATTAGAGGATGGTAATTGGGAAAAACTAAAAGTGCTGGAGTGTGTTAAAAGAAAAAGGTAACTTTTCCTTTATGTATTTACATTTTTTTTTCTATTATAACACATAAAATAAAGTTCTTTGTTCTCATTTAATATTTAATATAAAGGAGTTTCAACTAAAATGAGAGTGTGTACAAATAAATAAAGTAAAAAATTAAAATTTGTACAAAGTGAAGTGTATTTTATTTATTATTACATTACATTTATTAGTGAATGGTCTTTCATGTATAATATAAAATATAATATTATTCACATCGAGAGTTTTGTGTGTGTGTACCTTCTAAATTGAATAGCTTGCAAAATATTACTATTTCTATACGTGTTTATGTACATAAATGTAAAGTTTTGTACTATTTTCCATATGTTATGATTTTTTTTTGTATTTTTATGATATACAGAGTTAATGTGTTTTGTAATAATAATAATAATAAAAAAAAAATAATGTAATGTGTTCAAAAAGTTCAATATAACATACGTGATGCATCTTGATAACAAACTTGAGTGTGTTTTTTCATATGGTTTGAAGAAATATCTCATAATTTAATTTCAAGTTAATCTACGTTAATTGCACAAATTATTATTTGAAAATCACTTTACTTTCTCATGAGGAAATTATAGTGATCCAGTTTTAAGTCAACAGCATAAAAAATTGTTAACATGCTTAACATGTTATACTCAATTATTACAGCATTAAATGAAAATGTATCCGTGAATGATGACTATGAAAGTGCAGGAATTTTATTTTGAATCAATTTAATTTAGTTTTAACAAAACTGCGTAAACATTAATGAAATTTTAAAGAAATAACAAAACTGCGCAAAAATAACGTAACGAAAACTTGAGGAAACTGCGCAAACATTAAAATGACTGCGGAAAAAAATAGCGCAATTGCAGATGAAAAAATAAAATTGCGCAAAAAAATAAATGAAACTGCGCAAGTTATGCTACACAGTTCTCGATTTATGCTATGTGGTGCTCAATTTATGCTACGAAGTGCTCATTTTATGCTGCTTGTGCTCATTTTATGCTACACAGTGCTCATTTTATGCTACAAAGTGCTCATTTTATGCTACATGGTGCTCGATTTATGCTACATAGTGCTCATTTTATGCTACAAAGTGCTCATTTTATGCTACATGGTGCTCGATTTATGCTACATTGTGCTCAATTTATGCTACAAAGTGCTCATTTTATGCTACGTGGTGCTCGATTTATGCTATGCTAGCATAAATCGGACACCGTATAGCATAAATCGAGCACCACGTAGCATAAAATGAGCACAGTGCAGCATAAAATGAGCACAGTGCAGCATAAAATGAGCACGGTGCAGCATAAAATGAGCACCATGCAGCATAAAATGAGCACCATGCAACATAAAACGAGCACTGTGCAGCATAAATTGAGCACCATGCAACATAAAACGAGCACCGTGCAACATAAAACGAGCACCGTGCAGCATAAAACTAGCACCAAGTAGCATAAAATGAGCACCATGCAGCATAAAATGAGCACTTCGTAGCATAAAATGAGCACTTTGTAGCATAAATTGAGCACCATGCAGCATAAATCGAGCACCATGTAGCATAAAATGAGCACAATTTGCGCAGTTTTGTTATTTTTTCCCGCTTTCACGATAGTTTTTGCGCAGTTTCTTTGACTTTTTGGGCAGATGTGTTATTGTGACGCTGTCACGTTATTTTTTCAATAATAACAATGTTCAAAGTACATATTAAAATCAGGAAATAAGAAGTGAATGACGACAAATAGAGACCCCTGGAAAATTTGTGAGAAGGAAAACTTCTTAGATTTTAGTAAAGTGAAAAGAAATTCATATTCGAAATTTTATCGTAAAAAGGTGAAGTGACCTCAACGTACAACAATTACTACCTGCTTTGAAAATGAAACAAATACCATCAACTTTTTTCAAAAGTATGCACGCAATTTCAATTATTTTCCTTAAATTGCTACTTTTTTCTACTATAAAGTTAAAACTTGTTACACATATTTTTTATTTTAACCTCATAACGTTCACTCACTCGTAACATCTAGTACTGTCCATATAAAATAATGACCTTAAAGAGGATGTTTAACAATGTTATAAGGAATTTCATTATATTTTAAAATTTTATAATAAAACATTTTAAGCTAAAATAAAAGTAAAAATCTAATGTGAATCGGATCATCACCGCATTATGAATAAATTATTTAAATAATTTAAAATATTAAGTCAATGTGCATAATAAACCATAATAAAATGAATCAACGATGTGTAATAATGATATAAAATAACATATTCGTGCACTTTTACGTTTAATATAATAATGATATTCCTTCATTTATGTGTACAAACATGGATTATTTTTTTTTATTTTTATTAGAAATTAGAGCAACAGTATCAGGTTTTTTATTTCATTTCAAATTTATTTTTATTTCAATGCAACATTGCACTTATTTGACCTGAGTCGTTATAAGAGGATACAAAAAAAAAAATAAATCAATATTTTGATGCGTAATGATGTGAATGTGCATCAATTTAAAGCAAACATAAGAAGAAAAATATGTTTCATGGTCGTACGAAAATGGAGAAATGACCTTGAATCTTCAGGATATTATCATAAGGCACGTGTCTCACTTGAACTTTGCATGTCTATTTTTTTAATAAAAATTTATGATAATTTTCTCTTTTTATTAAAATTCTGAAAAAGAAGTCGTTCATCCTATGATGAAATATAACAATAAAAGGATTTTTTTACCTATGACACACCTTGATCATAACTTTGTATCACTTTTTTTTACCATGTACGAATATTTTTTCAACTTGAAAAGTTTCATTAATATTCGTCCTTGACATGAAACCCCATCAAAAATAATATCAGAGATTTAGTAAGATAATTTCCCGATAAATGTGTTATGAGACCATGAAAAATTGAATTAATTTTCTTAATTAAGTTAATTTCATGATAAATGACGAGAAAAATGTTGTCAAATAATGATCCAACCCTTTCATTAATGATAAGCTTGATTATTTTGTATCATATTACATTGAAAAGGATTAAATTCTATTTTTTGTTCATTTTTTAACTGACATTTGATGCGTGGTTTAAAGAAAATGTCATCGCAATCTGTGATTTTTAAGATGTCAAACATTAAAATGAAAAATTACAGAAGATAACAATTAAAATTACGCATTTCATGTATGCTATGATCCATAAAAGGACATAATCAAGGTACAAGAAAACAAGATTTGACCAGTTCAAGGCTAAACGGCATCCATTTAATGATATCTTCGTTCATTTTTCTCTTCTTTAATGGAGAATCATAAAAATTACCTCTTTTAATCTGACTTAAATGTGTTAAATTTATAAAAAAGGCATCAAAGACAATTAAAGAAGAAAAAAAATTACAATGAAAAACCTTAATTATCGTGATAACTTCCTTATTACAATCTAAAAGTCATTTGAAACGAATGAGATATTACATAAAAAAAAACTAAAAATTAAATTAATAGAAATAATACTTGCAATTAAATTACAAACGTTTACATTAAATGTATTGTAAAAAAAATATCGAATTAAAGTGTAATTGGCTTATAGCTTAGATATCACTTGCAATTTCGTATTATAATGCATGAAAAATTTGTATTGTGAAATTTCTTATGCAATTGTAATTATATTATTATTATTGTTATTATATTGTTTAAAATGATGAAGTGTGATTGCATTATAACTTAATTTTAATAGTAATTTTAAATAAAAATATCAGGATTTTACTTGAAATTCATTTGATTTTGATTTTGACTTGAAATGAGATGTTTTTGGGTGTAAAAGATTACCTTGGGATATAATTTTTCTTGTGATGTTTTTGTTTGTATAAGTTTGAGTGCTTTTCAGAAGAAAATAATAGAAAGATGAGACGTTGATGAATATTTCATCAGTTCAAATGATGTAGGATAATGTTGTATTGAATGAAAAGAGAACAAAACGCTTAAAGTAAAAATTTTTTCTCACTTTTGTGTGGGTGATGTTACTGAAGGTGGATGACCGTCGTGTTACCTTTGTTTTTCAGTTGATTGCCATCTGAGTTCTTCGAAATGAGATGGAGAGCGAGATTTGTATGGATGTTCTTTAAAAATATACGATCTCAGATTCTCGATTCACCTGAAATACGGCCAAAATTTATAGCAAAAACGTATTTTTTGAATAATTTCTCTCCCAAGTATGATACAATTTTGTTTAGGATAAAAATTAGGTGCATTGCAATCATATCACTTCAATTTGAGCCACTATCTTAAGTTTGAGTCGATGACCGTCCTTCTCGAAAATTCAAGATATCTTTAATCGTGTGCCTCAAACCTGCAATTAAATTGTATGGATCATCGTTATTCATAATATTATTGTAATAAATCATACGAACATGTAACAAAAATTGCGCAGTTCTAAAATTTCTATTCATTGAAACTATTCATAAGTGTTCTGATCTTTACTGTATATTCGCATTCGCTCATTTAATTTCAAATGTATTGTATTCTAAACTGAATTTCAAAATACAAA
Source organism: Culicoides sonorensis (assembly GCA_900002565.1). Classification (NCBI taxonomy): domain Eukaryota; kingdom Metazoa; phylum Arthropoda; class Insecta; order Diptera; family Ceratopogonidae; genus Culicoides; species Culicoides sonorensis. Next base: position 256,279 of record LN483608.1, read on the forward strand.
AAAAAAATATTAATAATTATAATTAAACGTATAAACACTTGGAATAGAAGCGTGAGATACACCTACGTATTTTCCTGTTGATTAATTTTATCTTTCATTATATTTTTATTTACATTTTTTTTCTACGTTTCATTCATTTTTGGAACTTTTGTTGTTGAAATTGAATCGAAAAGTCATCCAAGATTAAATTTTTTGCGATCTATTTTATTGATCTCTTTATTGTAGTTCAATACACTTTTCATTCATTTAAAAAATAAAAAAAAATACAGTGTAATCTCTTAGAACGATCAGATTACGTCTGAAATGTCGAAAGTCAGTTAGCACATTTTAAGTGGACTTTGATTAAAACTCATAATATGTGATCAGAGAATTTCAATATTTGGATACACTGTAAGTCAAAAAAAGCCCCGAATGCCCCGAAATCACTTCGTACACGAAGCTCATTACTTGCCGCTTTGGAGGGCCTTTACAGGGCTGAATTTGAATCGCAATTCAGCTCAAACATGCGAGATTTTTGTTCACTCAAATTTAAGGTGACTTAAGTCTCAGTTTTCAAATTACAGTGTATCTTGAATTTACTCGACCCTAAAGATTGAAAACAAAGCATGTCGAATTTCAAATATCATATCTGCCTTATGTTACACAGACAGTAGGAAATAACAAAAATAATCAGATAAGATACCAAAAACTGGGACAAGTACAAGGAATTATCGATATTATGACTAAGTTCACAGTGATAAACCTATTTCATTATTTTTATTGAATTCAATTTAACTTCATTTTAATTGTCTTTCTTTTAGATGTCTTTCGGATTCAGAATGCAGCAGTAGCAGTTCAGCACAAAATGAGAATGAAAACTGGTAAGTGATTCACTCATGTAAATCAACTCACATAGAATACAATGGCAATAATTAAATAAAAAAAACGAGTTAAAACCAACATGTCTGCAAAATCGATTTAAAATCATCATCACAACAAAGAATCTGATCTTAAAATAAATAAATATCACATTCACATTACACATCGGCCAATAAATTAGTTTGACAGTGTATAAACAATTATTTTTCCTCTTTTTGTACATATCAAATAACGAAACCATTCATACAATTGCAAAAATGTGAACGATCTGTTTAAAGGAAATTCTAAATCAAATACTTGAACATTCCCCGGCTTCTTTGAATCTGGTGCATCATCATCATCATCTCAATGTATATGAATGTATTTTTAAATAGACTTAAAATATAAAATTATATTCCGTCTTAGGAAATCATAAAAATAAATAATTATTTGGCTTATATTAATTTTTATAAGTGTAAACATTGAATATTTGCCAGACTTGAATCTTTTATCAAAAGAATCGCTTTTTTTTCATATTTTAATGACATTAGCATGCAATTTAGCATTATCAAGGGAGTAATTTATTTTAATGTGAAGAGATGCAAAGCACTTTCATGACTAATTTAACTTTGATTGATAAATTGCTAATAATAAACCATAAAACATATAGATATCGATTCAATGTAAGATACAATGTAACGCAATGTTAAGAGAAGAATAATTGCTTTCAATTTCAAATTTCAAATTTATATGCTTTACAAAGATGAGTTCACACTCACGACTGATTTCCAATCAAATGGGTAAATTACAAAATTTCCGCATTTCATTTTTTTTTAGATTTTATTTCAATTTAACGTGTGTATGTGAACGATCGATTCTGTTTGATGAATAAAATTGAATTTTTTTTTAGTGCAATTCGTAAGAAAAAATGCACTGTTACAGACGGTTTGTCTGCCGTCACTCTATCACTCCAAAAGTCCATGGGTCCGTATGTCTGATCTATGAGAGGAGCTGATAAATATGAATTTAAAATTGAAATTCGGAAAAATTGACGTTTTTTTGCTGGATAGAGGAGCTCATAAGGATTAACTTAAACCCATTAGTTATCAGATTGGGCTCATAATAGCAGATTTTTTCATTTCTTCTATTTAATGAATCGAAATCCACTTTCCTAAGTTAGAATTTCTCATTTTTTAAATAAATATTCAATGAATTTTTGTCGGATTGTTCGTGATGCGTTCAAGGAAATTGATAACAGAAACTTGGAAATGATAAAGTCTCATCCTTTTCAATTGAAATTGCAAATCTAGTTAAATAAAGAGAAAAAGAGACAATTTTACATTATTATTATGAAAGTGATGCTCAACTGAACAAACACAATATATTAAATTTCTAATCTTCTCTTACATGACACAGACACACACACACAAATTCATCATTATTATTATTCCTGCGATCAAATATTTATTTTTAAATGAACACGATATTTACATTATATGCGAATAAGCATTATAATAAGCAAACAACTAATAAAATAAAAAAGGGCTTTAACTGTGTGTGCACCAAGCAACGCATTAAATATAAAAACGTGCGCGAAAGTGTAATTGATTGTCTCGTAATAAATAAATTTGCCTTGTTACAATGTTCAATTTGTTATGATGATACTACTTTCTAAAAAATACCTTCAATACCTGAACTTTTATTTATTTTATTTTATTTTCTAAAAAGAAAAGGTAATCAAGTGAGAAAGAATCGGTGATTCATCAATTTCATCAACAAGTATATTTGTCATGTTATGTTACACAGATCACGGTACATAAAATTGAAATTTAGTGTCGAATGATATTTTAGATATTTTTCATCTAAATTTAGATATTTTTGACTCTAAAATTGAGTTGTGATGATGTTGAAACACAAAAGCACACATCATGTTACTCTTTTTAAAAAAAAATAAAAGAATGAGAAGTTTAAAAGAAAAAAAATGAGTTTCCTATTTTTATTCAAATGATTAAAAGTGCACTATTCACCAAAAAAAAACACTCATGATTTTCGGTAGTTTAATCATCATTAAATTTTTCATGTGTGAAATCATTTTTAATAAACTACACGTTTTTCCCATTTTATATTATTCATACATGGTAAAATGATATTAAATGAAAAATGTATGTTTTCCTGTATATTTATTTTTTATTATTATAATGATCAGATTTTGAAATTAAACGTTTTTTAATGGAAAATTCAATATTAAAGTGTTAGATAAGTACATTTTCGTTGCATTGTCACACCATTTCACATCACAACATTTCAAGGTCAGATTAGCTGAAAATTGAACGGAAAATTGAAAATATTCTGTACTGACTCCCATAGGGTATTTGGTATATGGTGGTTTTTTAACTCCTTCTAGATTTTTTCGCAAAAAACGAAAAAACGAAACGCATGAAAGAGTTAAAATCAGAGAATAAGTTTCTGACAAAATAGTTGAGTGAGGAACAAATTCATGGAAAATCAGCATAATTTAGCGCCTCTTGCATGAAAACATCGCTCTGATCGAATTCAAATCAAAATGGCGTTTCTCGAAGGGCTGTCAGGTCTTTTTTTACAAATTTTCCATTGAATCAACTTTTTTCCTTGATAAACCTACTTCAGGTTCTCCAAAATCTCAATCATAAATCATAGCATATCACGCTCAAACATGGACTGCACTGAAAGCGATTCATCAGTAATGGGACTGCGACCCCTCTTACTTCAATAGTCCAAGCCCTCAAGATATTTTCAGACTCCTTTAAAACTCTTCTCCCAAATACACATTAAAACAATTAATATTTTTTTTTCTCCATTATTATTTTATTAGACATTAAAATTCTATTTATAGAAAAAAAATAATTAAACACGGTTGAACGCGTTTCCATTTTGTCGTTAATAGATATTTGATTTTCTATCACCTTGCCATGTCTTTTCAATTTAATACTGTGCTCTCATACAAGGTATCCGGTTAACTTGTAACGTTCTCAAATATTTCATGCTTAACAAACACCTGAGATTTCATTAATTTGATATTGAAAGAAAAAAAAACTATAAGAAAATGAAAAGTAAAAGCATAACTAATCTGAAACAGTTGCATTTCGCCCTTTTTTATCTCATTTTTTTATGTTTTTGATCATAAAAACATTAAATTAATATAAAAAATAAAAAAATACATTTAATTTTATATCTTTTTGATATGATTATTGATCATTTTAATTACAATTTTTATTATTTTTATCATTATTGAACAACTGCAAATAACGTTCAAACAATGAAAATAATATTTTATTAATAAATAAAATCCAATGAGAAAAAAATGAGAATATTGGATTTAAACCTTTTTGTGTTGTTATTATTATTTGTTATTACAAAAATTACTATTCATGGTTATTATTAAAATTAAATTAAAATAATATAAAAAAGATTATAAAGAAGTATACAATTAATTCGTTTAGTTTGGATATAATTTAATTATACTCGGTTAAATAACAAATCTACCTTCATTTTTGCTGTTTTAAGTTACATATCGGTGAAATCGTACGGAAATGACTAAATATTTGAAGTTGCATGATTTTGAAAAAAAATATATATCAAGATTTATGGACACTTTTCATTTAAAATGTCTCAAATTGTTGTTTTTACTTTAAAGTTTTTTTTTTATGAATTTCATAATAAAATTTGTGTTATTGAAATTCACGATATTTCATTCATTCAATGAAAAGGGAAAAAAAATAGTGAAGGTTCACTGTATGATGAGCATGCTTTCATTTGAAGTTATAAGATATTTGCCTCAGATGCTCTTGTTTTCTTATTTTCTTACATCAGAATTGAATTGAAATCAAATTTAAAGAACACCTGTCTCTTGAATGAAAATGCCGATTTTTGATTTCATATCAATAAATTTTTATGGAATTGACTTTAAAATTTTAATAATAAAATAAAAATATGATATTTCATTATAAATTCAAGTCACATAACGTCTTACAATGAAAAACAATTATTATTATTATTGAATTTGGTTTTTGTGCTCTATTACTTTTCACTTTAAAAAACATGATTGGGTCATGAAATAATTACAGATATGAGTTTCACCTCAAAATATGCTTTCAAATGCATTGAATACATAAAATTCAGCCATATTTGTAGAAGAAACGCAATTTAACTGTGTCATTAGAGCAATTATTTGACCAAAACTCTTATGCGTAGTTTATTTTCGGATTTTTTTTTGTATTTTGTTTATGATGAGTTCCGGACATGTCTTCGTTTTATAATTAAAATTTCATTTTTAATTTTTTTTTTGCTAATGAGCATTAAATTGAAATAAAAATACGTAGATACTCTTTGTTTTTTAATAGTAACAATAAAAATAATAAAAAAAATGAATTACGCTTTTAAAAAATATCTCATTTTGTAATGGATCAATGATGGTAACTACTGTTTTTTTTTGTTGTTATGTAATTTTTATTTATGAAAATATCATGCACGCAAGTTAATTTTATATTATTATTTTTTTTTCAATTTGTAGGACAAATCAACAAGAAGTTCCTAGTACTAGTAGTAGTTTGCCACCATCTCCTAGTATGCCACCACACTGTCATATCACAATCAAATGCACACGAGAAATTGCTGGATTCAATGGTCTCGGTGAGGCAGTTCGTCGCTTAGATTTTCGTAGTTCCGTTCGTGATCGTCGAAGATTTCACTACATTTGTGCTCTCTTACGTTTGATTGTCTCTGGTAAGGGTATTGCCCAATTACCTGGTGGAGCTCAACGTTTACTCTTGCAAATGTTGGAGGAAGTTGCTACACACGTAAGTGAAAATCAACAAAATATCAATATATTGCGTGGACTTGTGCAACAATTACGTTCCTTAATGAACCAAGAAAATCAAAAGTGTTGGGGCAAACCGTTGGGTAGTCAAAGCTTATGGGATGAACATGTCCAAACAATTGAGAGAATACAAGAGATTGCTAGTCAAATTCAAATTAAATCGGTAAGGTTTTTTTTTAATTGTAACTGTAAGGTGAACTTAAAATAACTTTTAATGTTAATCTGTCTTTTGACATGTAGCCTGGTCCAAATCAACGTCCAAAATTACATGATCTGCCTGAAGAATGTATTCGTGAAATTATTCTTCGTATCAGTGATCACAAGGATTTGGAAGCATCTGCTGCTGCATGGTCCATGATGGCTGCTCTAATTTCCGAACAACGAGTTTGGCGTGAATTGACACACTTTCATTATACTCAACCCCAAATTGATACGATAATTGAGAAAATGAATTTGCAAGATACTAAAGATAGACATCGAAATTGGCAAGCAATCTATCATAATTTGAGAAAGTAAGTATTTTTCTTTTCTCGTCCTTGAATCATCAATTTAAATTTAATTTAATCCCTTAACAGAAAATACGGAGTGCGTGAAGATCTGCAATATGCTGAAATATTGGCGCTTTGTCGGTTATGTCGCTGTCTGTTTTGGCCATCTCAAGGTCATCCATGTATTGTTGATCAATATCCTGATTTCAGACAACGCCTAGATGAGGCTGGACAACGTGAGGAAACTCAACCAGTTCCACCAGCACAGTTTTTAAAATATTTCTCCTTGTAACTTTCTTCAAAGTAAATGTGAAATATAAATTTTAAAAATAAAATCAAAAAAAAAATATATAAATATATGAGAGAGAACTGATCAATAGAATGGAAAATTAGAATGATTAGGAATGTAATTAAAATTAAACCTAGGAATTATTTTTCTTAAATCTCAACTCCTATAATATTAATGTAACTCATTTCACTGCAACAACAAAAAATGTCCAAGAACGAATATAACTCAATATTTGACGTCTGAGACAATATGCAAAAGAAAAAAATCACTAATAATATTTTAAAAGAAATTGATATTAATAATTAAAAGTAGTTTAAATTTAAATAGAGATCGATAGAAAAAAAAGAATTATATTAGATTTAGTCAGAGTATTTGTGGTGATGTCAATAATTTACTCAAAAAAACAAAAAAAAATATAAATATATTCTATTACAAGAGAAAAATAATAAAAAAAATATAAAATAAAATGTTATATCAAGATAAACACAAAACAAAAATCAAAAAATTATATTAAAATTTAATAAAATTACAGAGGTTTAAATTCAGATTTCATTGAAGTGCAATATGAGAAAGAATTTTTAGCATGGCAATGTTTCACTCACCAATTTTCGTCTTTCATAAAATATTAATATTAAAATTAACAATAAAATAACTTTTTAATTTTTTTTATTTTGTGATATCTTTACTAAAAATTTTGATTTTTTGTTTTAAATTTCATACCAAATTGCTTTTGATAGATTGGCATTAGCGCGTTACACGAAACAAAAAAAAAATATTAAATGTGATAATAAAAAAAAATTGAATTACGACCATACTGAGCTTTATCAGCGCTTTTTATGATACTTTTTGCCACATCTCAGAGAACAACACAGCCGAAAAACATCATTTTTGGAGTAATTTTTTTAAGAAAAATACAATGGAATTATTATCATTGATATGTGTTTAGACTAGCACTACGATTAGCTAAAAGTTTATTATTATTATTATTAAAATTATTTAATTTGTACTTTCACTTTTAAAATTCAATAAAAAAAAAAATCGCGTAAATTTTGTTAGATATCGATTTTTCATTAAATATTATTATGAAAAAAAAAACAGAAAAATGTAGCATTCGATTTTAATTAATTATAGGAAAACAAAAAATAAAATAAAATGAATATTATGTCTATCAATATGTAATAAAAATTCAAAAAATTACGAAAAAATATCAATTTAATGTTTATTATTTCATAATTTTATCATTTCATTACATTTGAGTGTATATGATCGTGCCTCCATTGTTCATCATTTTGTATGGACGTGCTCTTTGTCTGCCTCGAATAGCTTTCAAGAAAGATTTTTCCTGATTGAATTCTTGGTTATTTGACAGAACGCCTTCAGTTTCCAGATATACATCCAAACATATCATCGTTTTTCTTAATTGAAGTGATAACATGTTACGTGAATGTTTTGCAATTTCCATTGAATTGACAATGAATTCAATTTCCTATGAGATTTAAGAAAAAAATAAATTGAATTTTTTATTTTTAGAATTCAAAAAATGTTACCTTGATTGATGAGTCATTTGTGCTGTCATGTTTTCCATTCCAATTTAATGTCAAAGCCCACATTGGAGTTTCTTCTGGGTAATTGACAGGAACTTGGATATAACATTCCATTTTAGCAGATCCTCTTGTTATAATAGCACGATAATAAAAATCGGGTGATTCAATGACAGAAGATGTTTCAATGAATTTTTGGACTGCAGCACACGTTTGATACTCTTCAAATGAAATTGCACTCCATTGTACCAAGTGTCCTGAAATCTTAACTGGTAATTCACTTTTACCAGGATTATCGATTTTATTTGCTTCGAGAGCAAGAATCTGTTTGTAAAGTTTAACGCGTGCTTGCAAACGACCACGAATATGCTTGATTATTTGTGGAATGGTGGTTTCACAAAGATTTGAAGATGTTGATTGTGATGCGTTAACAAAATCAAGTCCACATGATTTTTGGGCCCACATGTAAGGTAATCCGAGTTGCTTTTCCGATAGAATTGTAATTAGATCCTTAGGTGAAAGTTGAAGTTCTTCCAATTGATATTTTGTACGTGGATTTGGACTCTCTTTACCAGAATCACCAGGAAATAAGTGGTTCAAAAGTGTTTCGGCCAATATGACTTCTCCTGCAGCAATTCCACTTATTTCAAAATTAACCAATTTCGATTGTGTCGTTATAATGTTAAGTCCAGGAATATAGTTGAACGTGATAGCTAAAGCACACCCTTTTTCTTTTGTACTAACAGTTATTGTGATACTCAATGGATGTGGTTTGAACAATAAATCTCGTTTCTGTCCAATTGCTGCCGCTTTTGATTGGCGATGATGTCTTTTCTTTGGACCTGATTCCATGTCAACATCAACTTCATTATCATCATTGTCACTGTCGTGATTGACCTCCTCAACAACTGAAGTCTCCTCAATTTCTTTTGGATCATTATCTTGTTTAGCATCTTCTTCATCTCCATTGATAGTTGTACTGAGCAATGGATCACAAGCTTCACCAAGAGCCGTTACATTTGCATATAAGAGATATAATGGATTGGGAAGGAGTCGAACACATTTTTGAACTTCCCATTGATCTTCGATTTTCAAGTCAAGTGCCTCCTGTAATGGTCTCGTAGATTCCAGTAATGTCTTCAAACGAGGTTTCAACGAATCTAAACGTTCAGTTTTTGATATGATGTTTTTACTTATTTGCTTTTTGGCTGATATCAATTCTTTACATTGAGCATCCAGTTCTTTACGTTGTTCCAGTTCCCATTCTAATCTTGCTAAACGCAATGCATGTTCGTCCTTCTTCGTTTTCTCCTAAAAAAATATTCATTTTACAATTAAAGGCATTCAAAGAAATTTCATTATCATACCGGTCTCGATATATTAGCTGGAGCTTTCTCATAAAACTCTTCAATTGGAACCAATTCAATTTCTTCATCTTGACTTTTAAATTGATGACAACGTTGAACTTCTTTCTTCAAATGTTCGGCTTCATAGATCAAATTATGTAGCTGGAGCTTGTTACTGTCAACTCTTGATTTCTCCGCATGCAAAGCATCTCGTCCAGCTCGTACACGAAGTTTATCTAATCGATTCAATTTTTTCAACAATATGAATAGCAAAGATCCCTCAATTCGTTTTTCTTCAATCTTTTCTTTGATATCTTCTTCATTTTCCGGTGTTTGTTGTTTTTTCAATTCGGCAACTTCATTTATGATCTGCTTAAATTTATCGCAAGTTTCTTTGAATAAAGCTGCATCTTTATCTCCAGAACGCTTTTTTGCTTCTTGTTCCTCATAATTTATTACAGACTGGAAGAAAATCAAATAATTTTTATTAAATTTTATAACCCTTTATTAAAATCATCTTACCGCATAAACATCATCTTTGGGAACTTTCGGTGTCAAATCAACACTTGTAGAACTTTTACGTTTTTTGGTTTCTTTTGTCTCAGATTTATTGACCATTTTTAATGTAAAATTGATGAATAATGTTTAATTTTTTATGGAAATTTAAATATATTTGCAGCAAATCTTGGAAAAAACAACTCTCTACAAAATGTGAAAATTGTAAACAAACTAATCTGTCAAATTTGTAACCTTGTTGAAATGTTCTGTGATTTCTAAAGTTAGCGTTTTGAACAAATTAACTAAATTTCCATTTTCTTCTAAATATTTTCAGGATTTTCACTGAAATTTTTACACTTAAAAAATTAATGCCTTTCCAATTGAAGTGTTTGGTTTTAAATATCATGGATTTAAAGCAATCAAATTGAACATAAAATTACAAGTCAAAAACGCTAATTTTAAAATCGTTGCGTTTGCAGTTCAAATAATATGACATTTATCATAATTTATAAACAAAGTCGAGTCAGATAGAGTTCTAAATTGAATAAAATTAAAATGTTTCTTTATATTTTAAGTTATTTATCACTGTTAATCCAGGTTAGTTTTATCACATTATCAATAGCGGCCGGACTTTATTATCTAGCTGAATTGACTGAAGAGTATTCATCTGTGGCAAAAAAAGTCATCAAATATCTTACGATATTCAGTTGTATCGTATATTTACTCCTAATGATATTTGAAGATTTGACGTGGTTCATGATAATCTTTGGATTGGCTGCTCAGGCCATGCATTTCATAATTCTTAGTGAATTTCCGTTTGTTCGATTTCTGTCAGTTCCATTCTTGAGTGCTGTAACGTTATGGGTGCTTAATCACTATCTAGCCTTTACGTTCTTCCATGCAAGTTATCATCCGTTATCTGAGGTAAATATTTAACATTGAAATCCTAATTGGATTTAAAATTAAAGTACATATTTATTTAATTTTACTTTTGTATAGATGTTGGCGTACTTTACAATCTGTTTATGGATCGTGCCATTTGCACTATTTGTATCGTTAGGAGTTAATGATAATGTTTTACCAATGCAAAATGAGCGAACATTTACAGATAATGATGTTGTAACGAATTATTTGTCATCCAAAAAGAAAGTTGGACTACTGTCACTATTTCAATATCTAAAAGAAACTTTTATACCTTATGGTGGTAAAAAAATCTTTTGAAAATGATACGTTAAGACTAGCTCTGTTCAAGAAATTATCACCTGCCTTTAACTTAAATATTTAAAGTTTTCATAGATAAATTAATGGCCAAAATATATTATTTATTGTAGATGATTTTGTTTTGCATCGATTTACTTGACCAATCACCAATTATTTATTTGAATTTAATTGTAATAGAAGAAAAAAGACAGTAATATGTTAAAATATTCTTAAGAATATCGGATTTTTGATTAAATAAAAGAATGTGATATCATAACAAAAAAATAGTGAGCAATTTTAATTTCTTCAATTTTATGGCACTTTAATATCAAATTTAAGTTTTAATTAGGTTTTGTAATGACACTACCATCAGCAAGACCGAAATACGCTTTCTGTGCCATTTTAACGAAAAGCCCAGTTTCAACAACTCCTGGTATCATGAGAAGTTGAGTGTTAATTTCTTCCCAATTTTGACCTTTTTGTTCAAAATGCCAATCAAGGATAAAATTTCCATTATCAGTCACACAAGGACCTGCTTTAGCTTTTGCCATACGTAAAACTGTTTTACCACCAAATCCTGTTTCAATCTTTTTCGAAATTGGGACATATGCTAATGGAACAACTTCAATTGGAATTCCTTTCTTATACTGATCCCCTAAACTTTTCGAGTCTTTTGTGTAATCAGCAATAACAATCATTTTCTTAGAACATGATGCTACAATTTTTTCCTGTAACAAACATCCACCACCTCCTTTAATTAAAACCATATCTTTATCAACTTCATCAGCTCCATCAATAACACAGTCCAAAGTTGGATTCACATCCAACTCACTTAAAATCAAGTTATTCTCGATGATTAGTTGTTTGGCTTGAAATGACGTTGGAATGCAAGTTACTTTCAAATTTTCATTTCGTACTCGCTCAGCTAGACGTTGAACAGCATAAACAACTGTTGACCCTGACCCTATTCCAAGAACAGAATTATTTGTCACATGTTCATCGACAGCACGGTATGCAGCTAACTTTTTTGCTTCCTCCAGACTCATTTTATTCGAGCAATATGATTTAAGATGTTGACAGAATGAAAATGTGCTTTTTAATGATTTTTTGTTTATGTTAGCAACTATTGTTTTTATCAGCATTACACTAAAATGACTTCTATCCGAAATAGTTTTTTTGTATGGCAACAAAGTATGTTTTGACCGGCTGATGAAATGTTCCAATAAATTTTTAACGCTTCTTTGAATTTTAACTTAGCGTTTACTTCTTTGTAATAGTAATTTTCATTACTATCGTGAAAATTGTAATTTTTACTTGTTGAAATATTAAATTGTTTAAAAATTAACGGTATTGTGTTTGTTTTTAATTTTAAAATCCGTGTGAAACTCAACTGAAATCGAAAACGCTAACTTTAAATTGAAGCGTGTTTTCAGTTTTTGTAGGAATTTTTAACAAGGTATATTCCTATATTTACAAATTTAAATCATCGGGTAGCCTTATTCTCCGGCTTTGAATCGATTTTCTCGAAGTAAATAGTAATTTTCTTTTAATTTTAATTTGGGATAGGCTTTGAGTTTATTTTATAAAAGAAAAAAGGTAAATAATTGATACTAAATTAAAATTCAATGATTTACTTGATGAAATTTTATTCTATTTCAGTTGTTAATTTAAAATTTGAAGAATAAACAATCAATGGTTCGTCAAAACATTATGCGTCGATCTGGTCAGAATGGTCCTCGAGGACCATACAAAAAACCAGTTTTTGTTCCACGACATCCATTTGATACCGTAATAGCCGAACCATTTTTCCCTCGAGTTGAACCAACTGTAGACGATTCTGCATTGACAAACTGTCTCGTGAAGAAAAACCAGGATTTGACACCATCCGCACCTGAACAAACTGCAATTGCAAATTTGGTGTCGAAAGTTCAAAGTGTTATGGATAACTTAGTGGTGGCTCCTGGTGAAACGGGTGTTCAACTTGAAGAAGTGAGACAAGTTGGGAGTTGGAAAAAAGGTACAATGTTAGCAGGTCATAATGTTGCTGATATTGTGGTTATTTTGAAAGCACTACCAACAAAAGACGTGTGTGAGACATTAGCTAAGAAAGTTGATGAAGAGTTAAAAAATGCAATGAAAACTGAAGTTGTGACAAAAGCTGATGCTTTAAATATCAGTGTCAATGAACGTGGATTTGATATTTTTAATTGGCAAGCTCGTGTTCGTGTCTTGATCACTACAGTTCCACAAAATTTACGCAAAGCTGATGTAACCGAAAACCATCTTGATTACAAGGTAATGCAAAGTCATTTGGCTGCGATACGTCATACACGTTGGTTTGAAGAAAACGCCCAACACAGTTCAATCAAAGTTTTGATTCGGATTTTACGTGACATAACAAAACGATTTGATGGATTTGAACCCCTCAATCCATGGATTGTTGATTTGTTAGCACATTCAGCTATCATGAATAATCCAAGTCGTCAAGCTTTACCTATTAATCAAGCATTTAGACGAGTATTCCAGTTATTAGCATCTGGCTTATTTTTACCAGGATCATCTGGAATTTCAGACCCATGTGAAGCAAATCACATTAGAGTCCATACAGCATTAACTTTGGAACAACAAGATATTTGCTGCATGACAGCTCAAACCTTACTAAGAGTTCTCTCACATGGCGGTTATAAAAGACTTCTAGGTTTGGAAGGAAATGCAAGTATTGCAAAAGAAATGTCAGTGTGGGACGGTGTTGTGGTCTTTCCACTTGATATTGCATACGAAAAATCAAATGACAAACCTGAAGATGGTGACGACATGGAAGGAGAAGCAACTGAACCAGAAACCCAATAAATCATTCAATGACTTTTGAATTCAATTTCAATAATTACTCACTTTTCATCTAGCAAACTATAATTCATTTCTAATAATATACCTTATCTAATACAAATTAAAAATAAAACATAAATTATCTTATCAACGTATTTTTTATCAGTTTTATCATAAAAATTAACCGAACATAACCATTCCCTTTTCTATTATAATCAGTCGTCGCGTTACCTCGGTATTGGCAAGTCACTTCTCCTAAAAAATAATTGACAAAAGCTCGTTATCGGAAGTGAATCATAGATAAGAAAAGTTATAAATTTAACTGTTTTTCCAAAGAATTGGAAATGAATAAAATATTAGTGATTTCACTTTTAGTCACTCTGACTTTAATTAATGTCACATCTGGGCAATACGCAAAATGTAAGAAAAATTTACCTGATGATAATTATTTCGATGAAAGCATTTAGAATCAAAATTTAAAAGGAAACAACGCCTTTGAACCTAAAATTATGAAATAAATGACATAATCGATTTTATCTTATCAAAGCATTTTCAAGTTCGATTTTTATTTTATATCGATTCAAAAGTGACTAAGAAAATTAAAATCAATTCTGGGCTGGAAATTGTGATGAAATGGAGTTTTCTGGTTGTTTTCAAAAAAACTGTCAATTCATGTTCAATTGAGATTTAAAAAAAAAATTGAACTAAGTATCACATTTACTGTAATTTTTCTGCTGTAATCAGTAATTAATCATCAAAATTATACCAATAATAATCCTATGTGTCATGATAAAATCACACCCTAATCTTTTTTTGGTTTCATTTTAAATTGACTCACCCTAGTGTTACTGATAGCATTCTTTTTTTTACGTAAATCGATCACTCAATAATCAAGTTTCTTATGCCTTGTCACATGTGAGTGTTTTTTTAGAGCGTTTTTCATGTGTAGTTGTTTTTATTTTAATTTCGCGTTTAAATTTTAGCTAACAATGGTAAATTTGATGATTTTTCAATATTTTTGCAACAAAAAGTGATTTCCTATTAAATTTTAGAGTTATCGCCGTGCTTGTTGTTCCAAGGAAAACATTCGTCCCATTTCAATGACGAACAGTTTTCATGCAACTTCGTATAAACGTCCTCCATCATCACCAATCACTTCGAATCCGCCTTGTACTAAGAAAATATTCCTTTCATCCAATAAAACTTCAAAATGTACACCATCAAAAATTCCCAAAGCTTATAATAATATTAAAAGAGCTTCAAGTACACCAGCAATTTGTCAGAAAAATGTCTCAACCTCACGAGTTGAACTCAAAGCGGTGAAATCAATTTCAAAGAAATATCCGTGTTTGAATTGCAAATGTTGTGAGTCAATTAAGCAAATGCAACCTATTTTGCTGGAAATTTATCAACGACAAAAGAATGTTTCAAAATTGTTATCTAATGCAAATATTGGCTCAAAATTGATTACATCAAAGCATCGCATGAATAGAATTGGTTATGTAAAAAACGATGTGAAAAGGCGCCAGATTTGAATGAATGGTTATCATTATTAAATTAAATGAAATGATAATGAAATTAAATTGAATCATATAAAAAAATTATTAAATAAATGTTTTGAATATAGAAAAAAAATTTTACTCATTTTAATTTTATCTTGAAATGAATTTTCTTCCAGATCGCGTGTGTGCAACGAAGGAATTTAGTAGTCAATGTTCAATTTTACAACGAGGAAATTCTGAAGTGTCCTGTGTCTTTGTCCAAGATGCAATTGAATGTGCTCAACATATATTGAATGGAACTTCTAGTACAGCTGCCCAATTTGGTCTCTTTAATGCTGAGAGTGTGTTACAACTTGCAACATTGGGATGGGAAGAATTGATTATTATCAAGGAGTCACGTCATAAGGAAAGACTTTTAAGTAATTTTGAATATCAATCGGTTGTTGTCGTGAAAGATCCTTATTTTAATGGTGGTATTGACAACTTGAAAGGGAAGAATTTCTGTCATCCTGGTTTACATTATTCTCGTTCCCAAAAGTGGACTGAACGGTTTTTAAAGGAATTTGAAAGATTTACCGTGACACCTCAGTGTGATGTTATAGCAAATGCAAGTGTAGCTGAAATCGAAGCACTTTCACTTTTAAGGTATTTTAATACCGCATGCCGTCCAGGAGCATGGAGTAATAATATGGAAGAAGATCAATATTTGAAGAGGACATATCCAAGTCTTTGTGCTTTATGTGATGATCCACTTAAATGTGAATATTCGTCAAGTATCTCAGGATCTGATCATCGTAAGGCTTTGGAATGTGTAAAGAAAAATGGACATGTGACATATGTTTCATTGAAAGATGCTACAGAGTTCTTCAAAGATAACGCAGGAACTGCCAATGAATTCAAGTATTTATGTCCAAATGGAACAATTATGAGTGTGAATACAACTTCACCTTGTACTTGGTTAAACCAACCATGGCCAGTTGTTATGACTCACACAAATAAGAGCATTGAATTGAAATCACTAGTAACTGCATGGTCAAATAGTAGAATTGAATGGCAAACAGCTGTCACAGAAATTTTAACTGATAGAGGAAATCACATTTTACAAGATGCTACCATCCAATCCCCAAGAAAACATTTAGCAGGCAGTAAGTTCACATTTTAATTTTAAGGTAATATTTAAAATCCTTTTTTTTTATTTAAAGTTCGTACCCTTCCTGATGAAACCTCCATTTGTGATAAACGCATCAATTGGTGTACTCGGTCCGTAGAAGAAACTGAAAAATGTAAGGTAGCACGTGCTGGAGGCATTTCAACAGGAACATACCCATTAATTTCATGCAACCAAGGATATCCAGCTAATAGTGCTGTCACATGTTTGTATGAAATAAGTCAAGGAAAAAATGATATAATGGGCATTGATTCAAATTACGGATACATTGCAAGAAATAACTTTAATTTGACAGCTGCTCTGTATGCTGAAACTGATGATCAACATTACAGCAAAGTGGTCATTTTGATTAAGGCAAATTCAAGAATATCTCGTTTTGAGGATTTGAAAGGCAAAAAAGCATGTTTCCCTGAATTCGGAGGAATTGGTACAATTTTCAATTTTATAATTCGACTCCGTTTAATAAGAGTCTTTTAAATTTTAGCCTCCATTGCATTTGTCGACACTGGACGTGGTCGTGGCTTGTTCAAACAAAACGAATGTAATTACGGACGTTTGTTGGCTGGATTCTTTGGAGATTCATGTGCTCCAGGTAAATTTAAAACTTGAATTTAACAGTATTTTAATTTCTACTCAATTTAAATAATTTCAGGAGCAAAAGACGTCCTTCGTGATTCAAAATTCAGGCAATCATCACCCGAAGCTGATAAACTTTGCAATTTATGTCGTCATCAAGGTGCAGAAAGTCGGTTTAATGCAGATGATAATATTGAAACCATTCCAGCGGGCAATAATGCAAATGTACGTGGACAGATGAGAAATGAAGCAGAGAATGGTAAAATTTTTATCAATTTACATACAATTTTGTGATAATTCGATTAAATAGTTGCAGAATCTCGTACAAAGCGTCAAGTAAGTAATCATTGTGCTCCAACACATGAAAATCGATATTTCGGAACAAAAGGCGCCCTTCAATGCTTACACGAGGTTGGAGAAGTTGCTGTATTGGAATTGAGAAAATTACAGGAATTCGCTGAAGAAATGAAATTAAATCCAGATGATTACAAAATCATGTGCCGAAATGGAACAATTTCAAGTACAAATAACTTTGTTGTAGATCAAAATTGTCCCTTGATTACAATGATTGATGGAGAAGTTGTCATTCAACGTCGCTCTCAAAAGGCAAAAGATGTTGTAAATGTCTTGAATTCATTTGATCGCTATTTCCAATTGAACGCTAATCCAGATTTTAAAATTTTTGATAAATTTAATGGAGTTGAGGATTTACTATTTGAGGTAAAAATTCAAATAAAAATTTATTTTTACATTTCAAATTAATTTAATTTAATTTTAGGATTCCACCATTGGATTAGTGTCGGCTAATGCAACCGAATTCGGCCCTAGTGTTCAAAATTACATTCGCTTATTCGAAAACACAGACAAATGTGTTGAGAAGAAGAATGGTGCCAATCTAGCTGTTTTTAGTAGTATTTTACTAACATTTTCAATTTTGATGACAATTTTAATGCAATAAGTTTCAAAAGAATCGTTTTAATACGAAAAAGTGAATAAACTTAAATAAATTGATTTTTTTTTAATGGTTTGATGATACAAAAACTTTTTTTTTCTTATTTATACAAATTAAACACTTACTTACAAATGGTCTAGTCGCTATCAAGTTCAATTGTATCACTTACTTCCAAAGCAGCTACCCGATTTTTTGTTTCTTGACGCCTTTTTAAAGCACTTGGATTTAATTTATTGACACTGAGAGACAATTTAGATACAATTGGTGTACTAGATCTACTGGATTGAGCACTGTTTGAGTCTTTTGGTGTTGCGAAGTCATGAATTTTTAATTGGTTCCCTTCACGAAGCGGCTTAATTTCACCTCGGTACCCTGAAAGGAAATAATTTGAATTGTTGTATTTAAAAAGTAAGTCATGTTTTAATTTACATTCTTGCGGAATCGTCGGAGTCTTGTTAGGATCTTTTCCCATAGGAACAGTACTGATGATTGTGCGTGGCCTTAAAAAGCCAACAAATCTCCTCAACTCATCATATGAACTATGTTCACTATATTCCAAGCCAACAATTGAAATTTTTCCTTGATGTCTCGGTTTACTTCGTTTTTCCCAACCACTTGGTTTAAATGCGAGAATGTGCGTAAAAGTATTTTCAAATTCTGCCAAATAATTCTTCAAATCATCATAATTAACAAATCCCATGTTAATGACATGCATCTGTGCAGCTTTCGGATCATTAACCAAATATTTGATCATATTTGGATTATTAATTGCATCTAAGGCCTCTCGTCGATTCTTGTCAGCCCATACCTTTAAATTGAATTTTTCTGCAAGAGCTGTCCATACTTTTTCTTTTCCTATCACATATGCTCCCACTATGATGAGAACTTTATCTAAAGCATGTTTTTCATAGTAACGATAAGTTTCTTCAATTGCTCTTCTTATACAGTCTTCTTGTGAACACAATGAATATTTTGATGTGAGATATGTTGTATCAAGATACAATTCATTCACATTATGATTCCAAAATATGGGATGTGATTCCATTTCAGGACTTGCCCTAAAATCACCAACATGTAGTGAAATTTCTTTATCTGGAAATTCAAATGCAAACATGACAGCACCAGGACAGTGATTTGCATCAATGGCAGTTATTTTTATATCATTAATTATCATAGATTGATTTGGATTTAATTCAATCAAATATTGTGGATCTACTTTGACCATTTTCTTGACACAAGATGCTGTGACGGTTGAAAGTATCAAAGGTCGATTAAAATCTTTTTTCAATCCAATATAATGATCTGAATGGAAATGTGTAAGAAAATAATGTGTAATTCCATCAATGTATCCAAATCGAAAGGCATCTACGGCAAATGTTGTGCCCGATATAACTTTATATTTAGGACATATCACAGTTTTCTTTACACGCGGTCCTTTTTTCTTTGGAGTTGTATCAGGAATGTGAATTTGTGTTTCTTGTTGAGTTAAGTTTTGAACAGGCACAACATTATCTTCCATGTTCCATCGATCACGCTCATCATCAGCTTCGTCTCTAACTGGATTTTCGACACGATCAATGAGTTTTGCTAGTTCATGTTCAATTTGTTCGAGTGGCTTAACGTCTTCTTGACTCTCATTGAAATCAAGGATACGTGATTCTTCCGTCAAACAAACACCTAAATAACTATCGATATCAATTTCACCGTCAATTATCGTGGGCAGTTTGGACTTTTGTGCCGTTGTATAGTAATTAAACTCACATTCTTTGGTTTTATCATAAAATTCTGACATTCGTGTTTGATCTTCGTCGTGATACCGATTTGAAACTAATTTTAAGTTTGTTCCAGGACATAGTTTGCGACGAGCACGTGGAATTGTGACACTTGTGACAGGTGTGTTCTTTTCAGATTTTTCACTCACATTGTTTTCTTTGCCATTGTCATCATCGGACTTTTTCCTTTCAGTAGAGGCAGGGATAATTTGAGGTTTTTTATCTGAATCAATAGGCTTGAAAAATTGAGAGATCAATTTATTGTTCGATGGTGGTTCTTTGATATCCTTAATTTTTGCAGACTTTTTCACAGTCGATGTTTTGGAAGTGGATGGCAGAGTGTCAATACTTGAAACGCGTTTCCTGGATTTCTTAGCTGGAGTAGTGGGCTCATCGGAAACATTTTTCCTGGCAGTGCGCTTTGTTTTAGATGGACCTGGAGTAGGTGTTGCATTTATAGCTTTACTATTCACTTTTGCAAAATCTTTCACTTTTATTTGTCCTATCTTGCTATCAGAACTTGATTCGTCGTCCTAGAAAGGAAAAAAAAATATTTCTCCTGAATATCTTCAATTAATAAAACTTTTACCATTATTTTGGAGGATTAAATTGCACAAACATCTTCAAGCACCAATTGAAATAATCAAATTACTTCAGGATTTTACTGAAATTTGTTTAGATGGAATTTTTGATAAAATGCAATTTGTTGTTTGTTTTTATTTTTCTACCCTATCGAACAACAACAAAGACTCGATGTCAACGCATGGTTTAACATAATTGAGATTTAACTTCAAAAGATGAAGAAATTTCAAACTTTTTGTGAAATTCTTCTCTAAATTTAAATTAAATTTTAATTTTGAATGTAAAGTTCAAAATTTTTAGATCACAAATGCGATTAGTGTTCTTTTGAATATCCCAGGTTTCAATTACAAAAATTATATGAATGGGTCAAAGGGAATATTCCGTTAAATCAAAATAAAAACAAAAAGAGGGAAAATTGCATTTAGAATAATTTGACGAAAAACTAAGAAAAATTGTTATATTTCAGCATCTAAAAATGTCTTTGCTGATAACTGAAGCAACAATAAATAAGCTTAGTAAGAAATTTAATTGAAAAATGTGAAAATAATAAATAATAACTTAAATATTCATCACTCAGGTCATAAAATTCCAGAGATTCGACAAAGAGCCTTCATAGAGGTTCAAAATAAGCTCAATCAAAGTATTGTGAATGGAGAAGAAATTGTTTTTAATAGTAGTTCATTGTACAAAGCCCTAATTGAATGTTTGAAGGACGGTACCAACAAGCAAAGTGATGTTCTTGATTTAATTTTGCTGTTATTCAAGGTAAATTTTTTGTAGTCGTCCTGACATTATGATAAAAAAATTCCTTTATTATTAGACACGATATGCAGTGAAATTGATTCAATTTGTTGGAATTAATCGCGTTCGACGTGATACACAAAATGCAATTCGAAAAGTAGCCGAAGCCTATCCTCAATTTAATAGTCGTATCAAAGAATTTCTTTCATTCCTGTCACGTTTAGAAGCTGATATGGATTTATCACACGATTTCGATACAAAATTAAACTTAAATCGAAATAAGGTTAAACTCGATCACATTGACCTTGAACTACCTGAATCTGATTACGTCAAACGATGGTCAATTCCTGACGAGACCGACTTTCAAGAGATGCAAAAAATTAAATTTAGTTTAATGGATCATCATAATGTGGAAAATATTCAACATGCATTGAAATTTATAGAAGGAAGTGTCAAAAATTTACCTGCAGAATATTTTTTGCAACCACCGTATTTATTCAAATCCTTATTTGATTGTGTTCTCATTGAAAATTGTGAAAAATCTGTTCTCACAATATTATGTGAACTAACTGGATTTCTCTTAGTGAGAATTAAACATCGAATATTGACACGAACATGTGAGTTTGTGTTGGAAGAGGAAAATGATCAAAAATGTCAGTTATCAGTGCAGGCTTATTGTTATCATCTTTTTATGACAATTATGAATGCTTTCAAAGAAGTGAATCACACGAGCCAAGAACAGTTGAATATGTATTTTGAACTCATGAATTCGGTGATAAATGTTCTTAGGTATTGTCGTGGCAATTATGAAAATCGAGCTATTTTACGTGAACTCACATTCTTAGCAAGATTCTATAGAGAACAATATCAGAGTTCTAAGGAAAATTTTAATTATCGAGTCAACTATTTAATTGTGTTACAAATGATAGTCAGTTTAGCAAACATCAGATCAACGAATGAACACAACAATGAAGTCATCATAAATGAGGGAGATGGCATTCCAATTTGGAAACAAGAATTAAAAGTCGCTTTGTTAGATCTCAGTCTCAGAGACGCATTACCTGAAGTGTATTATCTTGTCTATCAAATGTGTGAAGTCGATAATGATGAGAGATTACATGAAATTATTAATTCTAGTATTCACTTGAGTCCAGCAATTGAAATTCTCCGAAATCCTGATAAATTTAATGATGAAGAACTGGTGATGAATGGATTACAAGCACTGAATACACTCAAAATCCACCAAAGTAAAGGATTAGTCAAAAAATTGATGAATGCAGTAATCGATTGCGCACCATATTTCAATGGAAATGTCGAATTGAAAGAAGCCGGAGAAAAACTTCTTTTACGTCTCATTTCAACTAACATTAAGAAACTAAAACTTACCGCATATGAAATCGCAATAAATGCTGTTGTGAATTTTATTGGTCAAGTTCACGATGGAATGGCTGGAGTCTTAAAAAGATATGAGACAGACAATAGTTCTAGTTGCTATATGGGAATTCCTATCAATTCAGACATTTTAACTGAACTGATATTTTTTGGATTGACAAATGAAAATGAATTTATCAAAAATGCAGCTGATAAAATCATTACATACATTGTAAATGGAAGAAATCTGTTTGGAAAACACTGGAAACGATATTTTGATGTTCTTTCACCATTACTTCCAATTCTACAAGCAGTTGTATCTGAGCACTCCTCATTGGGACGTGGAATTTTCAATATTTTAAATCCTGATTTTGAAATCCCTACGTTGGACTGTATTCATGGTAATATGCGATACTTATTTTTTCAAGAATCACAAACACGTGAAGATGCAATGATACGTCTTTTGTATTTGACCAGTAATCATCCGAATTCTATGAATTACTTACCCAACATTGAGCACTTACGTAACACACTTTCAAATTCTTTTTGTATTGTAAGACACCAATTACCATTAAGAAATCCACTTAAAAGTGGGATATTTGATGTAAAATCACTGCGAGATCTGATTGAAATCCTCAAATGTCAGGACACTTCACCGAAAGTACGGTATTCGACATTAGTTCAATTGAATGCGTTTGTTGATGATCCAACGCTGTGTGATATGTTGATACAACAAAATGATTGGCCATTTATTTTAGTAGCATTTGAAAATTCAATGAAAGTTCATCAGAATCGTGATTATCCGGATAGTGCGGTTCCAGCATTGCAAATTATCACAAAACTTTGTATACGAAATCCTGAATTACGAAGAAATCTTAAAAATGACATTGATTTTAATCGATTATTGTTGCGAGCTATGTTTATGCATCATCATGACACGGAATTCAGGCATGATGGTGCGACACTCGTGTTTATAATGGCGTTTTGTGATTTTATTATTGGAGAAGATGATTTGTTGCTCCCAGAAGCATTTTCCGGACTTTTTATTCCATTTCAGTGTCAATATCATTTCAAAACAAGTCCGTATGATGTAACATCACTCTTAGAATCAATGTTTTTGGAGGAAAATGAAGAAGCATATGATGATTTAGTGATAATAATTGATGAGGAGACTTCACCTAAAGCTAATCGTAAAACAAAATTTTCTAATCAAAATGAGCCCATGTCTGAAATGTGGCAATATTTGCGGTTACTGTTCACAACCATATGGTTTTGTGAAATGGATGCAGTCCTTGAAAACATTAAAAAGAATTCATCAACCTCAAAAACTGGTCTGGTCGATTATCAAAATCATTCTGGGTCCACTTCAACTGAAAATAGTTCAGGAACAATTTTAGATTTCAATCCACTGCTAGAATTACAAGAATCCGATTTAAACATCATGAAAATATCCTCGTTATCTGAAATCGTTAAACATAACATACATTTAATCGAGAACGCAACAACGCACAGTGAAGCAGCAGCAGGAATTTGTGGCATAAAATCAATTATCTTCCTTCCACATGAACAAGAATACTATTCACAAGAATTTCTCAAATCAATTAAGCGTTTTGTTGTATCTCACCCAAATACAGAAGAAGATGAATATATTTTCAAATTAGTCGTTGATACCCTCAAAAGTTTAATTGACATTGGGTATGATAAAATTTTGTCATGGGTCATGATGAAATTAAATGAACCAAATGGAATTTTTATGCGATTACTTCGTGATACAGGTGATCGATATTCTGTTAGTTTATATACCAAAATTGTGGATTTAATTGGAACTGTGATAAAACTTGGTTGTATTTCGAATGATCCAAAATTGAAGGAGATACTTTATGGGCAAGGATATGTCACAAGTGAAAAAAATCAAGATAACTTGGTGTTGAGAATATTTGAAATTATTTCGGATGAATTGGGCGAATGTGATAAAGATCGGATATTAGCCTTACTGGCATTGCTGAAAACCGTTACGCAATACGCAAAATTAGAGACTGATGAAACACTTTTAAATAAAGTCATTGCACAATTGTTTTGCTGTTTGAAACTTACACGATCGTTAACTCAATCAGGATCATTTATTACTAAAAATTGCCTTTTCTCCATTGGGCATATTTTGAAATACATTAAAGAACCGTCATTGGACACAAAATTGATTCGAAATTTATCGACATTATGTTGCCATACTGACTTAATCGTAAGAGCTTGTTCATGGAATATCCTCTCATCAGTAGCAGAGGGTTCTCTCAATGGTGCTAAACAAGTCGTAAATGAACTATCATATTTGCCTGGTGGAATTCATGCGTGTATTATTCAAACTGTGCTTGATATTCAAGAGGTATCTTTAGTTAAAGGGGCTGCAGCTACACTTTTTGTCAAACTTCTATCATACACTAATGAACAAAAATTGCATCGTGTTGTTTGGCCAAAATGCAATGAAAAAATAAATGTTTCAAAAAAATCTGATTTGGATGGATATGAATTATTGAAGGAAATTTTACACAAACAACAGTTGCTTGAAAGGTCACGTGAGGCTTTGGAATGTTTCACTCCAAATATTTACAATGAAATCGATCAGGATATTCATCCATTAACATCACCTGATACAGTTATTCACCTATCAAATATCCTCATTGCAGTGTTTGATGTTCGACCTTCAAGTCTTCCATTAAGTGAAAATGAAAAATTAACGTTGGAAGCTTTCATCAAGTAAGGAAATGTTTTAAAAATTGCATTTAATATAAAAATTAACATTAAAATTTAATTTTAGATGCATTTCAACGGTGATCCCAATAAATGTAAGTGCTACAACTCTTACAATGGTTTCAAATGTATGTAATTTAATATCACGCTATCTTTCGATTGATAATTCGTTACTGGAAGTTATTTTGCATAACACGTGGTTCATGATAAGTCTCCTGAAGTTACTGGATTTGGAGGTTTATGGTACATGATGACACATTTCTTTAAATTTATTATTATTTTTTAAAATAAATTTATTTTTTTAAATTTCAGATTCTGAAGAGAATTGTGAAAAAATTTCTGTTAACATCCTGAATTTAATCAAAATCATTGGAATGTCAAATGAAGGCTACGAGCATTTTTGTGCATCATTGGAGCGAGTTAACCTGGATAAATTAATGGATTTTTTTAACATTATTCTTATGAGTCATAAGCAGTTGCGTAAGTGATTCATTTAGAATTCATATTAAATTTTCAACACTAATTTTGTTTTTTTAATTTCATTTAAAGGTCTAATAATTGCAGCAATGGATTGTCTCACGATCCTAACATTAAATGCTGATATGGAGGTCAATAACAGTCACTCATTTCACATTATATTGGACACAAAAACAATGAATGATCGCATTTCCAATAAAAATAATGACGAGGTATCCCTAAAACCCATATCTGAAATTTTGGCTGATCGTTTGATTCAAATTTTTGATATGGTTTGTGATCAAGACAAGCCAGACTCGTGTGCATTCCTAATATCAGATTTAAAATTATCTTGTTACAATTGTCTTCAAACCCTTTTCCGATATACGGTGTATTCAAAGGAAGCTGCTTTAAGTCAAGGGATATTCCAAAAATTAATAAATCGATTAGATGTAATTTACAGTAGTGCTGGCATGAATCGACAAGATTTCATAAGGAAATATGGTGATCGTAAAAAGGAACCCATCGTAAGGGAATTGGATTTGTTAGCTTCGTTAATAGCAAATTTGTATTACAAAAAACCCATGATAAATGAAACAGATATTCAGAAATACTTGAAAAGCGTATCACAAATGTGGGAATGGTATTTCGTTGATCATCATATCAATATGCAGTACTATACTGTTTTGATGGTATTGAGTGAGGAATCGTTACCGTTTTGTAAAGCAATGTCACTGATACAAGTAAATAATACTAATAGTTTCATTCAAAGTATCGCTGAAATGGCAAAAACTGAATCTCAAAAAGCAACGAGGAAAGAAATCAATCAAAATCAGTTAATTGTCATGATACGAATTTTGATCAATTGTTGTAGTTGCGTGGAAGGTCGAGTTCAATTAGCAAAGGTAAATCAATTAAATTGTCCATTAAAAATTATTCAATTAAATTTTCCTTTCAGTTAAAAGTCCTTGATACATTGGATCACATTTATCCAAGTGGATCTCAAAAACACAACCATAACATAAATAAAATCATTCATATTTGGCTTGAATTTTATGAAATATTCTCGAGATATCCAGAAGGTGCACAAGCACGTCACCTATCAATTTTGTGTACAATCATACGAAAAAATATTAAAAATTTAAAATCAACTGCAATCAAAATCCTTCGAAATATGGCATTTGATCAATCAAATCGAGCTGCATTATTAACATCACCTGACTACATTTACATTGTAAGACAATTACTTGAACAAGGCGAGGACGAGGAACGACTTCAAATCATAGTTTCACTTTGGAGCATGGTTGCAAATAATTGTAAAGCCAAGAACGAAATTAAAAATAGTGTTACATTCACAAAACTGAACAATCTCTCAAATAGTCTTGCTGTCAACAGAAAATCCGAAAGTGATGTTTATCGGGCACTTACCTGTTTGTTAAATGTATTGAATAGAAATAATTAGATCTCAATAAAAGCATAAATTTTAAGTTTTCTCCAATACATTTTTTTATTTTTCATTTTATTCTTACATCTTAATTATTTCGGTCTTAATTGTAATTTATCATTAATTATATATTACTTTAATTAAATATTATTTGTTTATTAATTCAAATAAAAAATGTTACAAAATAATAATTTTTTTATATTCAACATTATATCATCACTATTACATTAATTGTATTCTTAATTATTTTTATTATATTTTTTTTCCATTGATTATTAAATATAATATGATTCCATTACGATTTTCCTTCAAAAATGTCTCATGGTTACTTTCAAAATATGCACTAAATAAATTTAATATTGCCAAACATATCGTTAGTTGTCAAATGTTACTTAACATTGTTCATTTTACTTAATATTACAATATTTAATCTAAAACAGATGAATTGTAACCTTTAAAACAAAAATTTTTAATTTCAATACAAAGTTTAAGGTGATAATTAAATCTAAAGTGATTTTTTATTTTCATTTTCACGACAATTTATAAACATTCAATGTTTTTTTCTTTAAATATCATTATTAATATTAATAATATTATATAAAATTTAATTTAATTTAATTTTAATTTAATTTTTTTCTTTTTAAATAAAAAATGAGGATTGGAATTTTGTGCTCTCTTTCTATATATCTATAATTTCACATTTGATTAATATCATTTTATATTTTATATTATACACATATTTTTTTTCTTCTTTTCACTAAATCTTATATTATATTATTATTTTAACTTTATAATTATTATTATCATTTAAATTAATTTTAAACAAATATTCATTTAAATTAAATTAAATTAAATTAAAAATTTATTTACACAAATATATATTAATAATAATTTATAATGATTATAATTTGAAATAAATAACTTTTTTTTATTATTATTATTATAATTGTAAATGTAAAATAATAATTCAAAGGATGTGTAAATTAAACTATATGAATAATAATAAATAAAAGTTACAAGAACATGAAAAAAAATTATAATTTTGTGTTTTTTTCAATGCGTTTCAATGTAAATAACACGATACAATAAAAAAAAAGTTGATATCACAATTTTCCAATGAAATAATGTTTGAAATAATTTTGCAAAATTATGTTAAATTAAAATTTAGATTAAAATTATATTTTTTTTAATATAAGTTTCTTTTCCTTTTCATCATTTTCTATTTCATTTTCATTTGTACTATTTCAAATACATAAATATTATAATTATAATAATGTTTTTTTTATATGTATTTAGTGAATTATAGGTATATTTTTATATTATTATTATTATGTTTTATTTTGTGGAGTTAATGAATACCCTGTATGTAATTGTTACTTTAGTTTTTTTTCCTTTATGTTTTACTTTCATTTTATCAAAATAATGAGAAGAAGAAAAGATTTTATTTTAATTGATATAATATTATTAAATGATATAATGTAAGTATATATTGCACAAATTAAAGTTAAAATGTTTATTTAAGTATAAATTGGATGAATTTTAATAATAAAAATATTAAGTTTTTTTTGTTTTAATTTTAAATGTTGTAAAGAAAAAGATTGGCTTGGCTATTGCATTGTAATATTTATTGTTTTTATAAATATATATGTTTAATTGAGGTTGTGGTTGATATATAATTCAATCCGGTTAAGGCCTTTTTCATGTTAATATTCATGTAAAAGGTCCTTATTTTAATTATTATTATATTTTTTTATTATAACTTTAAAAATGCATTTGTATAAAAAAAATATTCTTGGCTATTGTTTTTTCTGTTTATTGTAATTGTTGTTGTATATGTTTAATAAAAAAATTTAGTTATAAATTTCTATTGTAGTTTTGTATAATGATAAAATAAAAGTTTGTTGTATTGTATTTTTTTTTTATTAATTATTGAGGAACTATTGTTTTCTTTTGATTGTTGAACATTGTTTTCAATTTAATTTAATGAGTTTGATGATAATTGAACAGAAAAAAAAATAAAATGTTTAACTATTACGTAGTAACTTATATCCTGCGAGTTTGTTGTTGCTTCTATTTTGTTGTATTTTTAGTATGTGTTTAATAAAATTTATGTTTAATATTTTTGAATATGTTTTAGTAACTTATTATAATAAATATAATAATAATTACATATCCTGGCTATTTTTTTTAATTGTGGCAACTAACTAATCAATCATTATTTTTCATGTTTATTGTAAAAAAACTATACTTTATACACTTATATTATAATGTATAAATTTTATGTAATCACCTTGTTATCATTTTAAAGTTAAATATGTAAAAATGAAAATTATTTATTATTATTATCAGTTATTTTATATGTATTGGAACAATGTATGATGAAAATTAACATGTGTAAGTGTGTTTTGTGTAATTTATATAAAATATATGTATGTTTATAAATGTTTCCTGTAAATAATTGTCAACGGTCTCCTGTTCAATTAAATTAATATATAAACAGGATTTATTTTTATTATTTATTCTTAACGGGCTATTTTTCTTTTTGTTACTATTGCAATATATAAAAGATTAATGTTTATATGATAATAATAATAATAAAATAAATTAAACAATCATTAATAACATTGTAAGTTTGCTTTGAAAGCTTGCGGGCGGGGTTGTTATTATAATTATTATAAATAATATGCTTATACAGATAATTAATATGATTTATTTACGGTAATAAAATACTATTTGGCCGTTGGCATTTGTGTTAATTCTATTTTTTTTTTTTATTTTAGTTATACGTTAAGTCGTTCACGGATCAGTTTTTTGTTGTTTAAATAATAAAAATGTTGCTGCAATGAAGCTTAATTTACATTATTTTTCCATTTCATTCTTTTTTTTTAATTTTTAAGGTTAAAATATGTATTTTTAAATATTTTTTCTTCTCACTTTGATTTTATTTTTTAAATATTTTTACTATGAATCGTCATCAAATTAAGTTTCTTTATTAAATATATTATTTTTTTTATTCCTTTGCTCTATGAAGTGTTTGTTGTTGTTTAATTTTGTTTATTATCTTAAAATTTTATTTAATATTGAACATTATTCCTGTAATTGTAGTTTTTTTTTCATTTTTTTTTTGTTTGTGAGTAAGTGAGTGTGAAAATTTGTTTAAATTAATTATCATCAGTCTTTATTGTGATAAAATATTGAAGAAATTAAATTTCAAACTAAAATGAATAAAAAAAAATTTAAATGAATCAATGAATGATAGAGGAAATTTCTTTGAGACTATTATCACACTCTTAAATAATTTTTTAATTTATTTTTTTTCACTATTATTCGTAGTTATTATTGTACAGAACACACAAACACTTTGATTTACTTTTAATCTAATCCATAAATTATTTAATTTTACATTGAAAAATTGGAATGTAATTAAAATTTATATATATTTACTAAAATAATTTCTATTCGGGTTTGAATTTCAGTCCAAACACGGATCGTTCAAAGTCTTCGAAAGCAAACTATCATAGACGGACACAGGGTTTTGGTAGTTGTTGATTTAGATTATTTAAGTTGCTTGCTTCTCGGTCGCGTTCTCGGTCACGATCACGGTCACGTTCGCGTTCACCTCTTTCTGATCTCTCTCGTCGTTCATCACTTCGATTTAGGGCTAATGGTTGTGGAAAATCGTCTTCAGCTGATTGTTTTGATCCATTACTTCGACAATCATCATCCAAATTGATGGGTAAATGTGGTGGATGCCGATCTGATGATAAGAGACTAGACATATCTAATGGGAGTCGTGGAAATCCTTCACCAAAATCTGGATAAAATCCTGGTGGAAATGAACCAAAGAAAGGATTTGGACTTGAAAGGAGATCAGGCTCAGACGATGAACTTCTAGGACCTGGATGTGGATGGTCATTGTCACGTGGCTCTTTTTCCTTATGTCGATCTTTACTCGTTGAAATGTGACCCGAAATACCACGTTGAATTATTTCAATTGGTGGTCCACTTATACAATCTTTACGTAATTGCTCCAATTTTAAGCTTTTTCCATATTTACCACGAACATACATTAAAAGTGAATTATACGGAATTCCAAAAATCCGGGATGCTTGACTCGTTGTCATCTTTTTATTCCAAACATGTTCTAGAGCTTTTGTTAATTCTGCATTTGTCCATGATCTTGGTGGACCACCTCTTGGTGCTGAATGCTGACTTTTAGCTCGACTCACTATAAAATTAAATTCATATTAAACATTTCATTCCATAAAAACAAATTTACTGTTACTTACACTTTTTCTTTAGAAACGGTGGTGGTGGATGATCTGGATGCATTGTTCTTGGATCTGACAGTTCCATCAATGGATTATACATTTTACCTGGATCCATTCCCGGTGGAAACAGCCCAAAAGGGTTATCTAGTCCAAAAACTGTTATAAGTCAAAGAAAATCAATAATTAGAATAAAATAAATACATTTAATTCACATTAAAACTTACACTGTGGTGAAGATAATGCCAAGGCCGATACTGATGGCATTGGAGGAAAGGGCGGTCCATCTGACTGATTAAAATGTGGATGAAAATTTAACGGATTGGGTAAAAAATCCTTTGCATGCTTATTAAAATTTTGATTATTTTCCATTCGATGATGTGAATCTCCACCTCGCATTGATTGGTTCTGTGAATGAGGTGTGCTAATATCTAGCGGTTCCATCATTGAATCATCATCAAGTGCACGTCCATCTTCAGATTCTGCTTTCATGTGTTCCTTTTGGTGTCCAAGTGGTGGATTGTTGTTTAAGTGAAATGAAGGTGGTGGTGTCAAGGACTGAAATGGAGGAAATGGATGTCCGGGAAAACTTGGATGTCTTGAACGATGTAATGAGGAGCCACGATGATGACGAATATCCTTTAATCCCATTGATGATGTTCTATTGTTATCATTAGCTGATTCGTTATTGTTATTCGTTTTTGATTTTAAGTGAGTTGAATTACTATTTGCATTTGATGTATTTTTTGTGCATAAATTTTCGGGACTTTCTTCCATCTCACAAACGTTTTCTCTCTCTTTCATCTTACTCATTGAATCGTCAGGTCTTCGTTCTTCCTCATCATCCTCAATTTCTTCAGCTTCTGATTTAATTTCCTCAATTTTATCACTTTCATTCAATTCCTCAACATCTTCATCCATTCGTTTGTCATTTCGTTTATCTAATTTACTACTATTATTATTACTCGACTGTTTTTGTTCACAATTGGGTGTTGGCGTTCCTGGTTTACTATTTGTTGGCATCAAGTCATGTGGACCACATTCGCCACTTCGTCTTCGTGGTCGTGCTTGTTTCCTTCTTGGTGTTGGTGAGATACAATGATCACGATTAACTAAACTAGGATCGGCGAAAATCTGTGGTGGGATTAAAAGTTTTGATGAACTTTGACTGATTGATGAGAAGTTTGGAGAGGCAAGTGGTGGCGATTCTGGTGAAACTAACGATGTATCAAGTATACTAAAATCTTCAGGACTTGCAGCTGGTGTTGGTGTCTGCATAGCCACTGGATGATCAACCAATCCACGTACTTGTAATGATTCTCCGGCATGTATAAGTGTTTGGAGTCGTTCTTGCGGTACACTGATCTCACCACGATACATAAAATCAACAATTGCTTGCACAACCCATCCTCGAAAGTCTTTTAAGACAATCACAGGATGTTTGCATGGTGTCTCCGAAAAAACACGTTGAAAGAAGGGAGAACATGCTGATAACACAACTTTATGAGCTCGTATACTTGTCTCGGCACACACAAGTGTCACATCGACCAAAGTTTTTGTTTGCAAAAGTGTATCAAATGCACGCAATATATGATTTTGGTGATTATTCCACCGAAGGCTGTAATGTTCTTGTTGTGACATTTTATTTTCGTCTCTTCCTTACAATTTTAATCCAAATAAAAATTTCAATGTGTACTAAAATCCGTTTTATATAGACTTAAACCTATGTAACACAAATCTTTTGTTCCTTTTTTTTATTATTTTATGATGATTATTATTAAAATTATTATTCTTCTCCTTCTATTGTACAAAAATTCTCTCTAAAGATATTCTGCCATAGAAGTGAATACTATATTTAAAAATAATCGCGATGTATGGTTCCTTTTTTTTGCTGATGCAATTCAAATGCGTTTTTTCTACCTTCAGAACTATTTTACATCTGCATAATCAAGCATTCCGTCAACAGTTTAACTTTTTGGTAGATTGTTGCAATTATCGTAGCAAACAGCAATATTTTAAACAATAATAATTATAATAATTTTTTATGATAATAACAATAATAACAAGAATAATATTATTTTTTTTTTTGATAACTTCTGGTGATGATGATTAAACGCCAGAAATCTGTAAAGAGAAAAAAAAAAGAAGAATAAATATGAGATTTATGTCAATAATTTAATAAGTTTATAAAAATGTTTAATTACAACAATTTCAATGCAACTTCATGAAAATCGTAACACAAAATTCATTCGCAATGCATACATTGAAATACACGCACATACCCCATGATTTTAAATTTAGTGTCATTATTTTATTTTTATTTTGATTCATGCACGAAATAAAAGAAATAAGAGCTCATATGCAAATATTTTCTTTTGAATTGCATCCCAGCTGTGCAAGTGCTTTAAAAAAACTGCAAATACAAAAAAATAATACTCAGAAGCTTTCACACACAGTCTGTAATAAGAGGGAAATAATGAAAAGTAAAGGAGAGGAAATGAAACAAAATGAATGGAAAAATCAAAGCTTTAAGGCACTTTACATACAGAATACTCATTTTTTTTTTTATTTTGATTCATGGTTGTTTGTTATAATATTTGATGTGAAAATAAATGTTAAGAAATTTTTTTTTGTTTTTATTTAAAAAAAAAAATATAAAGGTCAAAATTCTTCGTACTTAGCGGTTTTTTATTGTATTTCGTACAAAAATTTTCTGTGTAAGTGCAGGTAGTATGATGTTTTAAGTACTTTTTTTGTGTTACTTTAATGAATGGATGAATAAAAGATTTGTATGATGTTTAACTTTTTCTCTCATATTTATCATGCATGAGATGTGAAATATAAAATAAATGAAATGAAAAAGGGTGAATTCTTATTTTTAATTTTTTTTTATAAAGTTTTTCGTTAAAAGATTTTTTTTTGTTTTACATTTAATGAGTGATTTTTAAAGAGGTAACACGAGTTAATTTTGCAGAAAATGCGAATATCATCTAGTTTTTGCTCTCATTCACCTTAATAACTCTGACATTTTTTTTTTCATGTAAAATTAACATGTAAAAAGGTCAAGTGTCTCCCTTAACTTGTCATTGCCTGAAATCGTCTGAAGTGCAAGTAATTAAGGAAAATTTTTGCATGAATGTCTTTTTTTTCTTCGTATTTTAATTTTATTTGAAATGTTATAACATATACTAGCATAATTAGTATCACTTAACTTTTCAACAAATCTTTCAATTAAATTAATTTTGTTAAATTAAATATTCTTTTTCTCTTTCTTCAGCATAACTCACATTTCAAATTGCCACACTTGTTTGAAAATTCATAAAATCTCTTAGTATTATCACAATAATAATAATAATAAAAATAATGTTATTTTACATTTTACAGGTGTTTACACACATTTTATAACTCATGTTTTAATTATTTGTATAAACTGTATTATATTCGTTAATTTGCTGAAAACATGTCACCCCTTTCATTTTAACGCACATTCAAAATTTATAGTGTTCTTTTGAAATTAACTTATTGTAATTCGATGGAATATGTTACTAGTGATTACTTTTATGAAAAATATACATATACAATGTTTATAGCAATTAACGGAATTCTAAGTTAAGTGAATTTTATACGTCTTTTATTCCTGGTTTTACATTTTTGTCACCAAAGTCACTTGTTTTTATATTAAAACTATAACACGAAATTTAAAACGGTGATACGGAGTTGGAGTTTAAATGATTTATATAAAATTATATAAGGGTTTAATGATATGATGTATTTAAATATAATACGCATACTTCTATTATGAAACAAATTTAAAATTTAGAACATGTAAAATTGGGGTTTGAAAAACAAAAGAGATAAAATAACTTAATTTTTAATGTGATACAAACGATAACTAATTAAATTAATTGTTTAATTTACTCACTTTTATTATTATAATAATTATGATTATACATCTAAGAAGATTTAAGTGTTATGAAGTAACAAAATTTAACATAATTTGGATTTATTTTTTTAATTGATTATTTTTTCTTGGTTTTAAATCTTAAAGTCATGTCTTGCCATCTCTCCAAGTTATGGGCATAAAATTATGAGACTGATAATATGATTTTTTTTTTTTAAATTAATGAAAAAAAAATATAAATTTTATCCCAGTTGATATTTTTTATAATGTTGATACATTTTTGAACATATACATTTAGACAAACAATTTTTTTATAGTAAAAATTTTCTTTTCAATGCTTTCAAAATATTATTTCAATAAAAAAAATAACATAAAAAAATCACAGTCCAAAATCTAATGAGCTGAAGTAAGTGAAGTTTATCAACTTCAAAAACACAAGTTTTCAAAAAGTGAACTCAAAAACATAAAACAAGCGAAAAAATTAGAATCTGAAACTTGTACAATTTGTAATAATAATTTGTAATTGTAATAATGAGTGTCTTGTTAAAAATAAATAAAAATGTTGCTATTGACTAAAACAAAAATTGTACAAGTTTCAGATTCTAATTTTTTCGCTTGTTTTATGTTTTTGAGTTCACTTTTTGAAAACTTGTGTTTTTGAAGTTGATAAACTTCACTTACTTCAGCTCATTAGATTTTGGACTGTGATTTTTTTATGTTATTTTTTTTATTGAAATAATATTTTGAAAGCATTGAAAAGAAAATTTTTACTATAAAAAAATTGTTTGTCTAAATGTATATGTTCAAAAATGTATCAACATTATAAAAAATATCAACTGGGATAAAATTTATATTTTTTTTTCATTAATTTAAAAAAAAAAAATCATATTATCAGTCTCATAATTTTATGCCCATAACTTGGAGAGATGGCAAGACATGACTTTAAGATTTAAAACCAAGAAAAAATAATCAATTAAAAAAATAAATCCAAATTATGTTAAATTTTGTTACTTCATAACACTTAAATCTTCTTAGATGTATAATCATAATTATTATAATAATAAAAGTGAGTAAATTAAACAATTAATTTAATTAGTTATCGTTTGTATCACATTAAAAATTAAGTTAT
>LN483608.1:292865-307159 GCA_900002565.1 Culicoides sonorensis
AAAATTTTTAATCATGCAGTAATTTTATGCTTTTGATATTTTTTTTACACATTAAATCGATAATAAATTTAACCATGCTATCAATATCACATAGATATTAAATTTTCATTATATTTAACATATGATTATTTTCCTTAAATTATTATTTACTTTTTCCTGCAAAAATTGACTAACATATCATTCATATAATTACTTTTTAAATATTTAAAATGTATTCACATTTCATACAAATAAATCACATATCATATTGTAATGTATATAAAATTGAATCATAATAAAATATAAGGTATAAATTTAATAAAAAATAATAAGACTGAGTATTGGAATAAAAAAAAATTGAAAAAGGGGTTTAATTCCATAATAAACATAAGAAAATAAAATACACACAAACACACATATGTTACACATATCATTAGATTTTACCTTGAATATAATTTTTTTTCAAGTCTTGATGAATTTAAATAATAATTTGAATTTTGTCTGTTTCAGTACACAGACGCATGTAACAATATGAAATATACCATAAAATGATAAAAATGTATTTTATGTAAATTATAAATCAACCCTTTTTATTATTGTGAATATCATTGTACATGTGTGAAATGTGTGTTAAAATTGTTTGGTGGTAAAATCATATGTTAAGTATTTTATTGTATTCTTATAAAAGTAATGTTTGAAAAATCTTGTTTTAATTATCATTTGTATCACAAATTAAATGATTTTTTTTTTATTTCAAAAATTTAGCACAATTTATTGAATATTGTAATACAGTGGATTAATAATAAATTTAAACTTTGTATTATTATCATACATGAATTATGGAAAACAATAAAAAAAAACTAATATTATTATAATTAAAAAAAAAATATTAAAAAATTATTTAATTTACATAAAAATTTATTAAAACACAAAAAAAAATATAATATTAATATTATTTATAATCCTTTTATGTATAAAATTATATTTATACACATTAAGTTAATTATTTTTTTTTTACACTAAACATTGTATTGTATGTGTATATAAAAATAAATAAATAATTTTTATTGAAAATTTTAAACTTTATATTTTTTTAATAAATTTATAAAACACTGCAAAATCTTTTAAAACTCTAACTTCATAGAATTCAATCATAATCTTGAATAACAAACAATAACATAAAAACCGCTTTCACAGTCACAAGTATTTAAATTCCAACCCCTTACCTTTAATATACAAAATTTCAAAATTAAATCTATCCAATGAAGATTTTCACACATTAAACTACGTTTTGTTTTCACAGTACTGTTACTTTTTCTTTTTATAATTTAATATAATGTTTATTATAATTAACTTTATTTATTTAATTTAATTTAATTTTATTATGTTTTATTATATTTACAGTATTAATTATATCAAACTTTTATAAGTTGTATTCAATCAATGTATTGCACTAATGTTACTTTTTTTATTTAAATTTAATTTAAAATTATTTTAAAGAGATTGAATATTTCACAGAAATTATTTTTTTTATCGCTTCTCAATATCAATTATAATGTGGAAAAATCACATCATATATTATTATAATTACATTTACTTTTTTTATTTTTATATTATTAAATTGAATTAATTGTTTCAAAAGTTTTACTTTTATCATCCAAATATAGAGCCAAAGTTATTAAATGTTTTTTTTTTGTGTTGAAGTAAAAGTCCTTATGTAATGTAAAAATAAATATAAATTTGTTATGAATTAATCAATGTTTTTTTTTATTATTTTTGATCAATTTAAATGTTATAATGTTATCACTAATTTGATTTTTACTTTCAATTAATTTTTTTTTAAATTTTTTGACCTTTATTTTCTCTAATCACTATTTTTTTCGTTATTTTCTTGACTATTTTAATGATGTGTGACTTGTTGTAATAATTAAATTAATTTAAAATTCAAATAAATTTCCATTTATTTTCTATTAATTATTTATTTTAACTATTTCTTGTTGTTGTGCATGATTAACAGCGGTTTGTGAAAATTTGATTTGAGATTGTTGAGTTGAAATGGTTTGAAGAGAGTAAGTTGAAGATGAATTTAAAGTTGTTTTAAAAAAAATAAAACTTGTGATAAGAGTAATTAAGAAATGCAGTGATAAAATTTCCTTGACTTATAAAATGTCCGAAATATCAGAGATGTTGGCCAAAATATTTTTGTTATGTCGAAACTTTATTTTTTTATCTTATGATTTTTTTTGATTCAAAATTTTTTATTAATTTTTGTTATTTTTTTTTTTGGGAGATGATAATAATTTATATGTTTTATTAAGAAGATAAATAATTATGTTTTTTTCTAACCGTACATTTTTTTGTTCGTGCGTACGCGTTGACCGTCTTAGAACGACTGAAATTTTATTTCATGAACAGAGAAGAATAATATCAAAAAATGTATGTTGAACACATTAAAAATATTTCTGAATTTCCAAATGTAACACTTCTCTTTAGCTTTTCACATATATGTATACATGTTTTCAATCCACATATACACACACATATCTACATACATACACATACACACACATAAGCTTTTTTTGTCATTATTATTATTATTATTATTTTGTGCACGATGGTTGGGTGTGTGAAAATATCATAACATATTATTGTACCTACCTACCTACCTACAAATGCGAAAAAACTATATGTGTTGTGAATATTTAGCTATTTTTCGTTTCATATATGTGAACATTCGACACAACGCATGAAACAAAAAACATTTCATATATAAAATACATATACAAAAATAAAAGTACATAACTTTTCTCTATCTTTCTTTTTTATTATCATTTTATTTTATTTTTTTTTTTTTGGCATATGCGTAGTATGGATTGGGTTATGTGTGTATTAATGTTCATATTTACAATTTTTATGTACATATATGTACGATACACATATGTTCTACGATATAAAACATAGGAGAAAAATTATTAATTTGAGGAAAAATAACACACATGTGCGATGCGTATAAACATACAAATAACAAAAATAAACATACACACACACACACGTATACAAAACAAAAAGAAAGTAGAATTTAAACTAAACAAGGGAAATTGCCACCCTCATCATCTATGTAGAAACATAAATTTCCAGTCGGGGAAATTTCATTTACAAAAATACCGGTATTGAAAGTACGCATGAGTGTCTTCTTTGAGGGGTGATTTCACTTGGAGAGAGCTCAGAGATAAGGAACTTGGTTAAAATTGAATACAATTTTGTTTTATATTTCGTATCATTCATAAAAAATAATAAAAAGTGAATAAGATGTAAAGAAATGTCACAAATTTCCGTTTATACCTTTTCTTTCTTAAATTAAGTAAAGTTCAGTCACATTACATGAGTTAAAAAAAAATTATAAGTTTTTAAGTTTTGGATAAATTCTGATTTTACGTTTCATTTAATTGAGTGCACTTATAAATTCACGTTAAGCTAAATCAATTCACAAATAAATGACTATTATTTGCTCATATTCCTTCAAATATTCAACATCCTTAATGTCATGTCACATACATTTACCTTTGACTTCATGACTCACTTCAATCCCAAAAGAAATAAACTTTACACTGAAAAAAAAGAAAGAAGCAACAAGAAAAAAAATACATATAAAATTTTACTGTATACATATCCTCAAAATTTTCACAATTATTATGATTTCCATATAACATTTTTTGTATTATTTTTATTTGAATGTGACAAACTCAAAACATGTTGTATTGTATGAAAATATATTTTCATTTTATATTGCAGGCAATGCATCTCAAACCACAAGCCAAAACCAAAACCAAAACTCATACATTACATCTATGTCTTTTCCGCGATTTATCTGAAAGATACATGTCTCTTATTTTTCATCTTCCTTTTTTTTTTGCTTTTGTATATGAGTGTTTGCATTAGAATGGAACATGTCGGGAGTTTTTTAATTGTAATATTTGATGAGATCCAGTCTGCGAAGCGGTTAGCGGAAAATTTCAGTTCAAATTCATGATTCTCTGAAATTTTCCTTGCAAAACGATCAGATTGAGATCCAAACTGATCCTAACTAATGATACAAAAAATAAAACTGTATGTAAATATTTTCCATGCATGAAACAATATTTTCTTGACTCTCATCGTAAGTCGTTCGTATTCATATTTCGTTTATTTATGCATATATTATTATTATTATGAAATTTATCATCTTTCCATTCATATGTTATACATTGTATGCTGTTTCATTTTTTTCATATCATATACAATATGTATTTTGTTAACTTTTTAAGAAAATATTATTATTCTTATTTTTATATGCATTCGTATTTCATTTATTTTATTTTTCACATATAATTTCATACGATATTTTTTTCCTCATACATTTATACATAGAACAGAATCATATTTGACTTAAATTATTGCTGGGATTTAAAATAAAAAAAATAAACATTCATATAAAAAAGTAAGTACAAATAAAGAAAAATACGAAAGGAAAAAAAGAACAAAACTTGAGCTTTCATTTACAAACATGTGTGTGTGTGTGTGTGAATGTACGTTTGAATTTGATATGGAATCTCGCGCTATCTGAAAGAAAATCTGTTTTCCTTTGCTCTGTTTTTCGTTTCATTATTATTATTATTTGAATACGTTGAAGTGATATGTTTAGTGCATTTTTTGTAGTATATTACTAAAATGAATAAGGATTTCATACATGAATATGTTTTTTTTTTGTATCATTTAAGTACTTCATAAACAGAAGGTGCTTTTGTTGATTTTCCTCCTACATTTTATTGAAATGATTATGATTCAATTATATGAATATTACCAAAAAAAAATTGATCTTGAAATTGACGTACAAAATTCAAATAATTTTCGATTATTGATTTGACTAATCTTAACCAAATTTATGTGTAACATTATCTTTCAAACATATTTTATTTCGACTTAACGACAAGCACACACACACACAAAGTAAGATAATGAGCTTCTTTTCCATGAATATGGCATTTCATAAGAGAATAACTTGAATCGGTATGAGGATATCCTGTATTTCAGCTCATCATCAATTTACACATTTTATACATGATAAATACAAAAATTCACAATATATTCATATCACACATATTTAAAAAACGATATATATATTTTTTTCTTTTGGTTTTATAAGACATGAGGATTGTGGTTGTTGTGTGTTGTCTTGTGTGACGAAAATGAGTAAAAAATAAAAAAAAGAAGATATGTGTTTGTAAGATAATGATACTTTGGGGGGAATTTTTAATCGATATTTTTTATGTGTATACGAATTGAAAATACTCCTTTTTTCATTTTTAAAGTCTGCAATAAGTTCTGTATTAAATTTAAAGAAACACGTGATTAATGATAGAAGTTTTCGCGAATAATCCATTTTTGTGTGAATTTAATACGAAACGATGCACCTTAATACAATATTTCATATACATATATGTAAATAAAAAAACGATACAATGATGATGAATGAAGTGAAAATTAGTTTGAATTTCATTGAATATGCAAAAAAAATAACAAGGGATTTTTTTTTCTTTAATAAGATTTGGGTTTTTTTTATGTAAGAGTATGAGTAAATCATCAAAAATATGATATATTTGATATTATTTTTGTAAGGAACAATAATAATTATGATGATCTTTCATACTTTCATGCAAATAAATATTTAACTCATGTTTAATGCAGTTTTACCTTTGAATTCATTTATTTAATGGTTTTAAACAGACAAAATTTATATTTTTTGGTTATATTTTATTTTTCATATTTTATCATATAGATAAATTATGAAGAAGCATAAAGAGCTCTGAAAGTGCATTAAAAATTCATTAACGAAAAAAAAACACTGTAAAATATAAAACAAATATCCGGATTATATTTGTCACCCATTGTCATTATTTTTATTATCATTTTATTTTACATTTGCTTTGAGGCACCAA
Source organism: Culicoides sonorensis (assembly GCA_900002565.1). Lineage (NCBI taxonomy): Eukaryota > Metazoa > Arthropoda > Insecta > Diptera > Ceratopogonidae > Culicoides > Culicoides sonorensis. The sequence goes on from LN483608.1 coordinate 298,820, forward strand.
CTCTCTTAGCAATGGGACACACAAAATGCATATTACAATTTTTCGGTATCTTAAATTATTGTCATGGTGCGGAAATTAAACATACCGAAAATTCATATTCAGTGAAACAATAAGAGGATGTTGCAATAAATATTTGATTTGAAATATATTTTATCTGTTAAAATTTTTTTGGTGAATGTAAAACAAAAGTTTGTGTAATGAATGGAAAATTCATTTCAAGAGACGTTTCATCATATTTGCATTACAATTAATTTTTTTTTTGCTTTATAATGAGAATTTTCATCTCATATTTTGTGTATTTTTTTTCCTGGATGCATAATTTAATATCTAAGAGAATTTACTTTGCTTTATCAAATAATATAATGAGTAATAATGAAGGACAACATTGAAAAAAAAATTGTTAAAAATGTTTAAAATAATAATAAAAAAAAAATGTAGACTTAATAATAAACGAATTAAATTACATGCAATTAAAAGTACAATGCACAATAATAATGAAATGAAAATACAAAAAAAAATACACACACACATAAGAAATGGTTTGGGAGTTTAATTTGGAAAAAAGAGATTCCTCGATGTAGAAAAATCAAATAGGCATGATTTTATTCTGTTTATTGCATACAAATGTACTTTTATAATTGTGTAATAAAAAGAAAAATTTTTCTGCTACTGTTGAATGTTGAAGTATAAAAACTGGAATAAAAATATATCAAAACCACAAAAAATATATAAAATATAAAAATGTAAGTAAAAAAAATAAATGTAGAAATATTTAACAGATGAGTGAATGTTCTATTTAGGTTTTAATCGGAACTTTTCAAGATAATGCGCTTTTATGGTGATTTTGTCAATGTCTTTTTAAAGGAGTTTTCGTTTTATGGAATTTCACAGTCCAATTTGAACTAAAATTGACGTTTAAGTCTATCGACAAGCGTATTCAGAGCTGGATTCTTTTATTTTGAGTGTTTCTGGTAAATTTTTAAAAATTTTTAGTCGAAAAAAGTTTTCCTAATCCATTCATGTTTTTGTGATAGCTTTAAAAGTTTATGGTCAGATCAGATCAGGTTTGTAGGACGGCTATTAAGCCTGCATTCAGGCCATCAGTCGGGCACAATGTGCATACCCGTTATCATCATCAGAAGCCCTTTGCTTTTATCCTGTTATCCCCACCTTTATCTAGTCTTTAACTAAAAATGGAGTAGCCGGAATTTGAGATTGTAAAGTTAAATGGCCGAAGCGAGAATCGAACTGCCAACCTTAAGATTGATAGTCAAACATGCTTACCACTGAACCATAAAGTCCCCAAAGTTCACGGTCAATAAAAATTCCATGAGCAAATGTGAGAATGCGCTAATAGATTCTAATGACTTTCAGTCTTCAGAACTATGAGCTTGTTATGGAACTTCAATAGGAAAATTATGGTAAAATGAAAAATAGAATCAAAGAAAAAATTGATAAAACAAAGGAGTTTCAAAAGTAAAGTATTTTTTTTTATGTAATTTAAGTTGGAAATTTTAATAAGAAAAAATTATGTTTATTTTATCATACTGAGATCATTTAAGCTGACCTATGCCTGGAATATCATATAAGAGACTGTATTTAAAATCGAATTTTTTGATCATTACACTGTGACAACACTCCACTCCTTATCATTTTAATTCCAATTGATATCCTACAAATCTAAGATAAATTCTAATTAAAATTTGAATAACTTTAAATTAACCTCATCCTTATATTAATCACATATAAGCGTTTTATTTACCACCCACTTTATTTTCCAAAGAAATCATACACATTTTTTCCTTGTTTAATTTTTTTTATCCACAATTATATACGTTTTAAGTGCAGATTTGTCTGGAAAATGAAATGAAAAAGATAAAAAAAAAATAAAAGAAATTATCGTATTCAAGAAACGTATGTGTGTGTATGTGCATATAAAAATCTTACTCCCTATGGATGAAAAATGATAGACGACGATGAATCTGACTCAAACCTAATACACTCATATCAGAAGAAGTAAGAAAAAAATTAACATTTGCATACAACAAACATACGTGAATTTTATTTTATTTTAAATTAATGTATTTTGTTCCTTCTTCGATATAATTTTTCTTTAAGCAGAAGAAACTGAAATGTAATTTACATTGCAATGCACAGCAACACTCTTATTAAACATGGTCCTAATTCATTCATATAAATTTATATTGGTTTACGCATTTTTTTTTTTTGTTAAATTTCATGTTGAATATCATTAAGTTTTTTTTTTCATTAAAAGAAATTTTAGTATTATCCTATACAAATATTACAGTCTTACCCTCATTATTACAAATGTGTGTGTGTGTGTATGTAAAATGAATATGTTAAAACCCTGTTTATCGTCTTCTTCTTCTACTTCTTGTACTAAAAATTTTAAGACATTAATTTAATAAGGACAAAAAATCTCATTCCATATTTTTTAATATGTTCAAAAACGAACCATCACGTCCCTACACACTTTTAATTTTTTTCTCGGGTACTTCTTGTCTCAACTTATTCTTTTTATTTTATAAAAAAACTGAGAGGTGCCACACAGAACATTAAAAAATCAACATACATTTCATATATACATGTATATGCATATAGTTAAAGAAGAAGCAACCCCATTATTGCAAGTCTGATAATTATACATATAAGTAAAAAGCAGACGCATAGGATATAATCATAATAGCATATTCTAGCACATCATCTAATGTAATGAAAAATAATTTTTTGCCTTATATTTTTTTTAAAAAAATGTACTCACACAATAATAATAATAATAAAAATAATGATAATAATGAAAAGAAAAAGAGGAAAACATAAGAAGGAACGTCGGATTTTTCTTATACTTTTAAAAAATTGTATTGAAATTGTAGGACATTCATTTACACAACACAACAAACGATGTCTGGATGGTTAGCATGAAGACAATAAATTCTTTTGAGGCTCTTTAAGTAAAATAACATAAAAAATTATACACAAGACAATGCATTGTTGATGAAAAGGTCCCTAATGAATATTATAAATGTGTATACATGAGTGATGAAATGTATTTCAATAAAAAAAGAACCTTGTCTTGTCTTATTTTGATTCTTCCTTAACTGTATATTCTAAAATTAATCAGGAGGTGGGTGGTTAAAATGTAAATTTATATGTGAATTTTTTATTTTTTTAATTATCATTACATTAAATTAAATTACAATCGAAATATCAACTTTCTTTTTATAAAAATCATAAATTCATTTAATTTTTTTTATTACCATTTTTATTTTATTCTATCACCAATTTTCATGTTACATTCATTTTAATCAGAAGATTTATGTGCTGAATGATTTAATTTCTATTCAAATGCGTGCATATATTAATTTTTTTCCTTTTTCATGATTATATGCAGATTCACATTATTCCAATTAAACATGATTTGTATAAATGTAATGTATGGGGTAACGTGCGATGTATGTTATGTAACACATAAAAAAAATTCTTCACCAAATTTAACACATGAATAAAAAAAATTCTACCCTTTGAAGGTATACAACATGTAAAACGTGTGTGTGTGTGTGCTGTAATAATAAAACAAATGCTCATTGTTTGTAATCAAGCACAAATTCAAGGCTGTTTTAAGAAGGATATATGTGTATGTATGTATAATAAAATAATGTTATAATAAAACATAAAACAGAAGTAGAAGTAAAAAAAAAATTGTAATAAAGAACAGAAGTCATGAAATTCATATCAATATATATCATCAACGCGCATTTGAATGACATGCACAAAAAATTATTCATATGCAAAAGACGTGGAATATAACAAATACAATTCTTCATCAATTTTTTTTTTTTTGCTTTCTTTAACATACACATATTGTTATAACAAACATACACATAATATGTGTAAAAAACGCTAAGAAAAGAAAAAAATTATATTATATCAAACGTTATTATTATTAAAAAGTATAATGAGAAGGGAATGGAAATGTATTACAATATATGTGTGTTTGATGAAAATGCGTTTGAATAATATTAGATTACAAATTACGTGCTTTTAATATGTGTGTGTGTGGAAGAAAAAAAAATAACAGAAATTACACAATCCGTGTGTATGATTTTATGATGTGAAAGATTATGATAGGAAAAACTGCGTCATGAAGAAATTTAAAGACTGTTAAACATATTTAATATATCATTTCAAGGAAATAAAGACCTAATTGTCAAAAAAAAATTTAAACATTCAAAGGCATATCATTTGGGCATTTTTTTGAATCAATGTCCCGATTCCAAAACTTTTCTGAAAAATTTTCCAATGAAAAAGTCGTGAATACTGATGGGTTTTTTGATTGGACATTCCAGAAGGTGCTGAAAGGGCTTTTTGTGAAATTAATGTCTGTTTTCAGACTTTCTTAAAAAAAATTCCAAGGGAAAGGTGGTTGATGAGTATACAGATCGATAGAGAATCAAAAATACAGCGTCTTGTAAATGGATTTAACGATTGAACACTCCAGAGGGCGCTGAGAGCTGATTTTGTGATTAACACGAAGAAAAAGTTGAAAAACAGCAGAAAAATAGAAAGTCAGAGTAAAAGTTGTTGAGGGAGCGAAGGTGACTGGGAGGGTTTTAAGGTTCCAAAATCCCTCCTCAAGGCTGACAAGGTGGTTGATGAGGTCCTTGATAACTTCAGTCTAGTAAAAAATGAATAGTTTTTAATTGTCCCACTTTTAGCTTTCAAATCCTGCTTTCTTATTTCACTAGTCCCCATTTTTCATCAAAAACACTTGATATGCCTGAACATTCATATAAATTGCTTAAATTTAACAGAAAATCATACTAAATTAATATGTTTATTTTTTTCGAGTACACACACAAAAATGTAACAATGAAATCTCACACATCTAATTATTGTACATTAACTCCACATAAAATCCACAAGAATAGTAATTATTTTTATGTTACTTACATTATTTTTTTTTATGTGGTCGCTAAGTGTGTGTGTGTGTATTTTGTGTGTGGCAACAATAATTAAGTCAAAATTACCTTCAATTTAAAATATAATATGTATATATGTTGCATACAATTGTGTGATTTTTTTATAGTCTCATTTCATTACATTTCATTTCATATTATATGTAAAAAATCAGTTAGATGGTCAAAATTGTAACACTATTTAAAAAAAAAAATACACAAAAAAAAGTAAAGGAAAAAAATACAGTTTCATTTTTGATGAAAATGAAATAGCAAAAAAATATGTATAAATTTTTTTTTATCACATAGTTTACTGTATGCATATAAAATAATAATAATAATAATAACAATAAGAATAAAAGATGAGATAAAATTTGAACAAAAAAAAAATTACACATATATATGACTTATTTTTTATTTTATTTTTTTAATGTAACTGATGAAAGTTAATTTTGGAGTAAGCCGTTTATTATAAGATTCATTGACTCTGTTTTTTTTTTGGGTTTCATTGTATGCCAACGGATTATTTACATGAGTAGGTCATGTGTATGGGAAATTGCTATTGTTTTATAATTTTGTTTTTAAGAAGAAGTAAATTATATGAATTTTCATATTATTTTTTTTAAAATTTTTTATTTTAACATACATTATGATTAAGCTTCAACAGTGATAGTGAAAATTACGGCCGGAATTAAATTTTATCATAAAATGCGAATTTAAGCTATTTCAAATAATATCAATAAACGTTTGAGGTGCGAACTCAACTGATTCAAAATGATTTTTATAAGGAATTTCTTCAGAAAAAGAACTGTGAGTGAAAAATTGAAGTCACAAGACAATTATTTTCTAAAATAATTAAAATGTCATACATAACATACATGAAAAGTAACATAAAAAAAATAAATTTGGATTAAACTAAATAAATGTACACAACTTACTACACAATAGTGTGTTAATATGGGAACTTACAACCGACAAAATAAAAGAATATAATGTTGTTTTGATTAGAAATCTTGATAAATTTTTGGGTGTGAAAGAAAATATGTTATTTTTTTTTTGTATATGATCAGTTAACTTACTCTTTCATTGTTTTAACCATATTATTATTATTATTATTGTAAAGTGAACATGTATTTTTTTTTTGACAACTAATATACATTTTTAATATATAGTTTTAAAATGTAATTTTGACACAAGACGAAAAATGAATTTTTAATTGTAGCTTTTATTGTTTTATTTTTGTAATAAGTAGGGTTCTCTTTGAATAGAGAAACTCTTTGAATTTGCTTAACATATTTTATAACTGTTTTCATTTTTTTATGATTTTTTTCTTTTTTCAATGTTATGTGTTTTAATTTTTCTTAAACAAATTTGAAGTACAATTGAAATATCATGCATGTACAAATTCATTTTTTTTCTATCAAAGTCAAGGATGATACTTGAGTGAGATGTCTCGTCATATTATGAATTTATGATTTAATTGAAGAGCGGTTTTTTTATACAAGAGTCCAGGATTTCACTTAAATTATACATTTAAAATTTATTGTTAATGAATTCCAAACAAAAGATTGTATGAGGGAAATTGAAACGAATGGAAAGCAAATTAAAACATTGTGAGGCATTTAATTTACTATTCTCTGTATTTTTTTTTGCATCTCAACAAATTTTTATTCACATTTTTTTATGTTTTTTTTAAGGTTTTTGTAACAAAAATGTACATTAATTGGCTCTCGTTTCATTTTTTTTGCATGAAATCTATTCCATTTTAACCTTATCAAAACGAAAAATACTCGATTGAGACTGGTTTGATCATGGGTTCAAAAATCTCCTGTCTTGTAAGTGACAATCAAAGATCTCCGTCTGTGGACCAAATCATTTTGTACTGCGGGGCGTTTTTAGCTTTCAGTTTAAAAATCAGAAACAATGAATTAGACTTTTAAATGCACTTTGTACATTGTTTCATAGATGAGCTTTCCTGGATTTTTTTTAATCTTTCAATATTATTCATATTTAAATGTGAGAAAAACTTTTAAAAAAATTTACATTCACAGAAAAATAGTCTTTGTTTAATTTAATTTTCACATTGTGGAAACATTTCAAGGAGGTACAAAAATTATAAAAAAAATTATGAACTGTATCAAACTAGTAAAATGCTATTCAAAATCTCAAAGTACTCTTAAAAAATAAACATTTATTCTTTTGTCAAGGATTTGCAGAATATTTTTTTTTTTTTATTAAATGCCATTTTTGTACTTCAAGATTAACTTAACCAGGATTGTCTTGTTTCAAATTACATAAAAATAGTCCTTTAATTTAAGCTGATTTTTCTTGTTCCTGTTTTTATCGAGATTCACAATTTTCTACTCCCATGTAACTTTTTTTTTCTCTCATTATAAATGTTTTACCAAAAAATTGTTCATTTCCCATTGAAAAATACCACAAAATATACATATTATAATTCTGTCAATCAAATTAAATGCATTTTATGCATTAAAAACATTTCACATTACATGTCAAATAAAAGTTATATTTTTTTTATAATATAAAAAGTTCCAAGGCACATACACTCACACATTTCACTGAGGAAACATGGCATCAAAGTATGTATACTGGGAAATTTTTGTTTTTCAAAAATGTGTCCATCCGACAAATTGCCAAAAATTTTAAAATGAATCAAAAAATTGTTACGTAGCATATGAAAAAATATTATTATGTTAAAACATGTATCAGTTTATATTTTGATATACACATTTTTTTTATTTTAAATATTCATTTAAAATTGTACACAAATGTTCAAAGGATTCATCAAAAAAGTATAGTTTTTAAATGTGTAAAAAAAAGGGAAAATTTTTATTATGTGTATATTTTTTTCGCGACTTTCTATGTACAAGTTAAAAAAAAATAATATAAAATAACTGGTACGACTAGGAACCACAATGAAAAATCATATACCTAGTCAAGTTATTTTTTTTTGGTTCTTTTTTTATTTAAAAAAAAAAATAATAAAAATTTGAACCTTTAATAGAGGTGAGCATTGTATTTAATAATAAATGAAATAAACACAATAATAAAAAAATACATGCATCATGTTACCAAAAAATTTTTTGAATTTTTTAGTGGCTTTAAAAATATGCATTAATTTTTCATATTATGCATATAAATGAAACTGAATTGTGTATGAATATGAAGTTTTATTTATTTGCTCTTTTTTTCTGCCAAAAATTTCAACTGCATAATTTGAGTTTATTTTATAATTGAAAAATATTATTTAACATGATTTGATTTTGCTTTCAATTCAACTCAATTCAAAAGCCATGAAAGGATATTTTAGTGATTTAGGAAAAATTGAACCTGTGAAGATGGT